>JANWGL010004417.1:0-11244 GCA_025200755.1 Ceratobasidium sp. C01 | reverse complement strand
AGCTCGTAAGTCGTAACCCGAGTGCTACGAGCCACACTAACCTCGACCGCTCGTCCGAATCTTGCTGCAGCCTGTAAGTCGTATCCCGAGTGGTACGAACCACACTAACCTCGTTCGCTCGTCCGACTCTTGCTGCAGCCTGTAAGTCGTATCCCGAGTGCAACGAACCACACTGACCTCGTTCGCTCGTCCGACTCTTGCTGCAGCTCGTAAGTCGTAACCCGGGTGCTACGAGCCACACTGACCTCGGCCGCTCGTCCGACTCTTGCTGCAGGAAGTAAGTCGTAATCCAGTGCTACGAACCACACTGACCTCGATCGCTCGTCCGACTCTTGCTGCAGAACGTAAGTCATAACCCGAGTGCTGCGAACCACACTAACCTCGATCGCTCGTCCGATTCTTGCTGCAGCCTGTAAGTCGTAACCCGAGTGCTACGCACCACACTAACCTCCATCGCTCATCCGACTCTTGCTGCAGCGAGTAAGTCGTAACCCGAGTACTGCGAACCACACTGACCCCACTGGCTCGTGTACATCTTGCTGCAGCATGTTTGTTCTAACTTGATTATTAAACGCGACTCTGACTGATCTGACTTACATGATTCTCGCCATAGACTGTAAGTAGTTATCTCGCCCATGCGCACTCCGATCCGGTTAACTAACACGATTTCATTGCAGAAAGTAAGTCGTAACCTCGATCCTTCTGATCCATGGCAACCTATCCCCCTCGCATGGCACTTTACATAGAAAGTAAGTCGTAACCCGAGCCCCCGAGCGGCATTAACCTATCTCGCTCTTGCGGCCCTCCTTACAGGCTGTAAGCCATAACATGGGCCCTACAAGACACATTGACCATACTCACTTGTATTGTGCTTGTTGTAGGAAGTAAGTCATAACTCGAGTCTTACAAGCCACGTTGACCTACCTGACTGATATAACCTTTGTTACAGGAGGTAAGTTTCAACTCGAGTGCTACAAGTCACGCTGACTTGTTTTGCCTGTGACTCTGCTTATAGATAGTAAGTCGTGGTTTAAGTGCAACCGTTTACATTGACCCGACTCGCCCATCCAATATCTGCTGTAGGCTGTAAGTTGCGATCTAAATCCGGCGGATGACACTACCCTGTTTCGCCTGTGTGACTGTCATTACAGTTTGTAAGTCGCTTAACGAGCACCATCCGCCATACTCCTTGCCTGTTTTACACGAGCTCCGCTAACCCATTCCACCTTGCGGACTATTGCTCCAGGGAAACCAAGCTTCGTCAACGTCTGTGTCCACCTCCTCAAATACTTCACACATGGAATCGGAGTCGGAGGATCCAATCAACCGCCATATGGTGTGCCAATCGTCATAAATCCTTTACCGCTCATGTGACCCTTTGGTTTGCAGTCTATGAGTGAAATTGTTGATCGTCTCGGTGACCACGGATGTCAGAACGTCACTGAACAACTGGATACGTCCTCCTTTGCCACTCACCCGATATCTACTGGTGGCTTTGGTGACATATACCGAGGACGCCTTTCTGACGGCTCCCAGGTTGCGATCAAGACCATGAGGATCTTCATCGGGTCGAGGAATGGTCAAAAGCCTCTGAAGGTGCGTTCTTCATGCGGCTAACCTATGACACATTGACGTGGGACCAGGATGCGGCTCGTGAGCTTCATACGTGGTCGAAATGCGACCATCCAAACGTGCTAGGGCTGCTGGGATTAGCAGCGTTTCGAGATCAGATTGGGATGGTGTCTCTTTGGATGAACAACGGGAACCTGTGTCAGTACCTCGAACTGCATCCTGAAGCTAATCGCTATCGATTGGTTTGTCCAACTTATTTGGCGCATGAATCGGACTGTAACTGTGGCCGTGTTAGAGTGCTCAAATGGCTCGGGGCCTAGCATATCTCCATTCTAAAAAAATTGTGAGCACTCCGACACTACGGTGATCATCCTTTTGAGCTAGCATTTGCAGATACATGGCGACCTCAAAGGAGTACGTCCTTTACCACAAAGTCTTCAAAACCCCTGACCGAACTGCCACAGCTCAATATTTTGATCTCCGATGACGAGTTACCAGTTCTCACCGACTTTGGAAACGCGGTATTGCGGGATCGTACTTTGGGGTTTACAGCGACTAGTACCAGAGCTGGCTTTACAATGCGATGGGCGGTCAGCCAGTCCCCTAAAGCACTAACCAAGGCTAATACTTTATTCTTAAGGCTCCTGAGCTGCTGAGTGGTTCTGGTACATATAGCGATGCTGCTGATATATACGCACTTGGGATGGTAAGCATTCGCGCTATCAACTTGTTCGCTAGGAGCTTGCCCGGCGCGCCTTGCTGATAACTTACTCTGTAGACAATTTTGGTTAGACGCAATAGTCGTATGCGGTCTACAGGGTTGCTAATATCGACCTGCACAGGAGGCGTTTACTGGAGAGGTGCCGTTTGCGGATAAGCACGATTTTGCAGTCATACATGCTGTCGTGACAAAGAAAGAGATGCCGAAACGGCCAGAGTCGATGTTGGTGTCGCGGGGGGAGGAAAAAGAACTCCTTCAACGGCAAAAAGAACTCCTTTGGGAGGAAAAAGAACTCCTTTGGGAGCTCTTAGTCAAGTGCTGGGCGTTCAAGCCCGAGGATCGACCCAGTGCCAATGTCGTCCAACAAGATGTAGGAGTTTTTATCATCATCAAATGGTTCAAACTAATAGAATTGGTACAAAGATGGTGCAAGTTATAGCCGCAGGCGTATCGATGGCGGAGGATCGGGGGCAGAGATAGGATAAGCTCCTATGTGATGCTGGAGATCAGGTCGAGAATGAGCTAAAGATGTTTGACCAAATCGTAAACAATCTACCATTTGTATTTGGGATTATACATGTTGTGACCTGACAAATACGGCTGGTGCTTACCCACAAGTACAATTGCCAACTTTGCAGAATCTATGCTACTCGTTGGTATCCCATCACATCATTCCTGCCTACAATGATTCTCGCTCCTGCAAAGTTTTGTCCCGGTTACAGAACCGCGGTATACTAGATTTCAACTCATCCCCACGGCCGAACAAACAACCACCCATCGACATCGGCAAGCATAAACATGCCACTACAACAGCCTCTCGGCAATCCCGAACCAGATTCCTCAAACCCCTCTTCAACTCATCTCACAACAAAATAAACTAGCATTATCATATATCTCCTACTCTCACACACAAAGACTACAAAATACACTAATATCTAAACGCTCAAAAACTGGAACACGCCCTAAAATACGTCAACCCGATCATGCACCCGCATGCATGACGCATTATTAGGATCCATCGAAACCAAAACCAGAACCAAAATGAAAACGAAGTAGAGTCGTAGGCTTTCGTACCCGCTCCCACCCCTAAATACGAGGAGCACCCTTGCCCGCTAGCGAAATGAAGAGTGACCTAGCTGTCTGGCACACTAAACACAAATCGCCTCCCCGCATTCTCCCTCTTGCTCATCATCTCCACCGCAGTGTTCCCACACTCCTGCATCCCCCCTCGAAGATGAACCATCGGCGGGAACACGTACTCCCCCGTACGCAACAGCTCGCCCAGCAACGGCCACACCGTCTCTCGGCCAAAGTTCGAGCCCATGGTGTCTTTCCCGAGATGCTGCAATATAAACGCGATCAGCGCTGTCACTCCAAGCGACGAGAAGAAGAGGACGCCAGGGAACGTCAACTCACATCATGGCACCGCCCAAACGCGGTCGTCCTCACCCTCACACCCTCCGGCATCTCCGTATTCACAGGCAACACAGAAGCAACCCTCGCGCCCGCACGCACCAGCTGCGCAACCTTCTCGAGAGTATACGGCATCCCCACGGCGTCCAGCACCTTTTTCAACTCGCGCCCGTCCAGCGCAGCTCGAATCTGATCCACAACATCGGCCGACCGGTAATCGAAGAACCTAGAGAACCATCACCGACATCAGCGCTGTGTTCCAGAACGGAGGGACTGAGGAGACTGGACTCACTTGGTGCCCTCCGGCACAATCTGCCTCAACTCCTTCCACCTCTCCTCGGCACAAACCACAAACAGGGACGTGTACCCAGCGCGCTTCAAAAGCTGCAACGCGTTCCTCCCCACACACGAAGACCCACCCCACACCAAGATCGGCTCATCCATCACATACGCAGGGAGCTCAGGCGGCGTCAACGGTCGACCATTCCTCGAAGAGGCACCAGCCGGAGGAGGGTATGATCCAGACCTAGGAGGGTGTCGGCCAAGCCCATTTGGAGGCCAAGGAATAGTGCCAAGCGACTCGGGAGGAGATCGAATAAAACCCGGGAGCTCATTTTCAGCATCCATCTTGCCCTCCGCCTCACGTTTAACGACACTCCGCTCCTCCAACGGGCTCCCCCCACGCGCCTGATAGGTGTAAGGTTGGCTCCCACGTCCACGATGAGACAACGTAGCAGCGACGCGGAAAGGCGAAGTGGAGCCGCGCGAACCGGGTGTAGGCGTATGTCCATTGGAAGGATGAGAGCGAGATGGTGCAGGCTGGGCCGGACGACTAGTGGAGAGGCGACGAACGGGAGCTGGTTGGATCGAACGACCCGCAGAGGGCTGTGCCGCATATCCAGCACCGACAGGGGGCGGGAGCTGGCTCCAGCCACCTGACCCCGTAATATGTGGCGCGTGCGCAATAGGACCTGTCACACGACTCGAGGGCACTCCACGACCTGAGCCTGAGCTAGAAGAGCTCAATCCTAAACCCCGGTCCAGACCTAAAATAGAGCCTGATCCCCGCCTCCCCGAAATCCCGCCTGGGCTCGCGCCGAGAATAGGGTTGGTGCTCCCACCTCCAGTGAGACAAGGAAGCGAGATGGACATCCCCTCGACGGACGTGTACGACTCATCAGAGCCAGTCCTACCCATCCCAGTGCTACCGCTTCCGCTCGTGCTCGTCCCGCTACTCCCGCCGCCGCCTCGAACGAGAGCCAGTCCCCGAGCGGAAGGCGTGACGTGGTCCTCGACAAGCTCGATAGGTCGGACACCGTTCGGGTTATCCCATCCAGATCCCCATCGCCTATCCAAAGCCTCTCGACTCAAGTCCCCAGCCCCAAGCGTCAATGGCGCCGAGCGTGGCCTCGACGCAGACGGCAAATCTGCGCTCGTCAGTCGAGGGTACGTGTACTCAGGATCGTCCCCTAGAAGCTGATCATAGTCCTCCCCGTTCTCCTCGGCAAACTCCCGCGCCAACGCCAGCCGTCGCGTCTGTTCCTCTCTCGACTGGATGGGTCCGGACGTGATAGCCTTGGATATAGGAGCTAGAGCAGGTTCAGATCTATGAGTGGTGTAACTCGCATAACTATGAAGAGTTCTCCCACCAGGATACCAAGATCCACCTTGTATGATGCCGCCTTGGAGGGCGAGCTCGATGTCGCCGCTGTTTCCGCCTCCGATAGAGGCGAGCGCCTCGGCCCAGATGCTGGCTGGTGTTTTGGGTCGAGGAGGTAGTGGAGCAGTGGGGTACCTCAGGCCCAGGTCGAGGGCGAGGGCGAGGGAGGCCGTGAGAAAAGCTAAGGGGATGGAGGCCGCGACTGGGAAGGGGACGTTGTCCGGAATCTAGTTGAGCGAAAGATGAGGGTGGGAGGGGGGAGGGACAAGGCGAGGACGGAACCTACCTTTGTGCAGAGG
Source organism: Ceratobasidium sp. C01 (assembly GCA_025200755.1). Lineage (NCBI taxonomy): Eukaryota > Fungi > Basidiomycota > Agaricomycetes > Cantharellales > Ceratobasidiaceae > Ceratobasidium > Ceratobasidium sp. C01. The sequence continues at coordinate 5,579 of JANWGL010004417.1, read as the reverse complement.
TCGGCGCGAATGAGAGCGTACTCTTGCCACGCTGACACCTTATGGCTAGGGTGGATGAGTACGAGGTGGATGGAATGGTATGTAGGTACGTACCTGTCGACAAAGCTAACAGTGGCAGCGATGACCCGGTCACCGACCTTCAGGTTCTGGACGCCTGTGCCCAACTCGACGACGGTGCCAGCGAGTTCGGTGCCCCCTATCCATGGCCACTCCTTGGCGAGGATGGCGTGAAGGAGAATCTTGTAGTCAAAAGGCTAGAGAATGGTGAGTACAAAGTCTGAAACAGAACGAGGGGGGACGTACATTCACTGTGGAAGCAGCAATCTTGACGAGAACATAGCCCTAGAAGACGATGAGAACAAGCCGAAAGCATACGTTGAAGACTCACAGGGCCGGGCTCAGGTGTGCGAACGGTTTCAAGCTGGAGGGGGGCTTGGGGACGAGGTTGAACGAGGGCGGTGTGGGTGGAAGCATGTCTGTCGTTGTGGTCGTCGGCAGCGTGGCCAACAACGTAGTGATTCATGGGGGACATGATGCTGATGACGATACATGGTAACGATATCCGAATGCGGTTTTTATATATGTTGAGGAGTACGGGCAGGTCGAGTGGCCGTACCCAGGGAAGCGGATAGGCGGGTATGGCCTGTCGCCGACCACACGGTGCTTCCTGGTGCTTCCTGACGGTCAACCGCCGGCACCACCCGATCTGCACAAAACGAGATCTTGCGAGATGTAATCCGAGATGTAATACAACTTGTAATCCGGAGCCTAATCTGGAATGTAATCCAAATCTAATCCACCACACTGATGTCATCTGCAATCCGTCTCGTCGTCGTCGGTGGCCACGGCAAGGTCGCCCTTCACCTCGCTCGACTTGCCAGCCAGAAATCGCATGCTGTGACTTCGGTCATCCGCGACCCCTCTCACGCCCAAGACATCACCGACACCGGCGCGAATCCCCACGTGCTTTCGCTCGAGCAAGCCCCTGTCAGCGATTTCACCCAACTCTTTACCGGTGCCAGTGCCGTCGTCTTCAGCGCTGGTGCAGGTGGCAAGGGTGGTGAAGAACGCACGCGTGCCGTCGACTACGAAGGCGCACTCAAGGTCTTTGACGCGATCGATGCCGTACAGGGTACCAAGCCCCGTCTGGTCCTTGTCTCGGGCTTAGACGTAGGCAACGAGGATCGATTCCCTGACCACTACGTATGCCCCTCTCTCGCCCCTCTCTCACGCTCATCTGACCCCCCACAGACCGAAGCGGACAAACAAGTCGCCGAACGCACTCGCAAGGCCATCGCGACCTGGTACAAGTGGAAATACGAGGCCGAAAAGGTTCTCGTAAAACGTACCTCGTTCCAGTGGTTCATCCTCCGCCCGGGCGGGCTCGACGACACCCCCGGCGCGGGCACGGCTGCGATCGGACGCACCCACCTCACAAAAACGATTTCGGTCAGTCCCGCACCCGGTTCTTGTCTCAACCTGCCCCTGTATGCGCCCCCATGACACACTTGTGCCCTGTTTGACACCGCGTTTAATCGGTATCGACGCCCACCTGTCTCGGCACCGATTTACCCCTGCCCACATACGCGCAACACATTCTACCCTGCGTATCGCGTATCGTCCTTGAACTAACACGTTCTCTTCTAACAGCGTGAAGACGTAGCGCAGGCGTTGCTCCACCTCGCCACCACCCCTACGGCAGCTACCGGCCTCGCCGTTGATATGGCCGGAGGAGGGACCCCTATCGGACCCGCTCTCGACGAGTTTATCCAAAAAGGCGTCACAGATTGGCTCGGCCAGGCCTAGCCCGATTATCGGGAACCTAAAAAGGAAAGAGTGTTCGGGATGTGGCGCATCTGACGATGCTGCTAGACTAATCGAGAAAATAAAAATGAAAGAAATGTGTATGCAACTGAAGTTATGAATGCTGAATGTTGAATGATATATTTTTGATTGCCGAATGTCGGGCGTTAAATATCGTGTATATCACACTTAAGCAACACGAGCTAGTGTACATCCCATCTGCAGATCATGGGTCGTACGGCGTACGACGCTCCAGACCACACCCGATTGTAATACAATAAAACGTTTGCATGTACTTTCGTTCTCCTTCCCCTTCGCCAAACATTCCTCGGCCGATGCGGACTATTCCTTTCATACCACTTTTAGTTTTAGCTTTCGTCCATTCACGCGCATGGTACTACAGTAGAGTACCTCGCCGCGTGGATACAGTATCACCCTCGAAACAAACCCACGCGCATCCGTCGATGCACACAAAGAACCACCCCATCGACGTCCACAAAGCACCCATCCGTCGACGTACACAAAACACTACACACACCACCAACGGAACGAACCAAAAGTCTATTCCATCTAACTCAACAAGGGCCCAAGCATCCCCCGACTCCGGAGAAACACCTGGTCCAACTTATACAACAGACCTCGCCACCGCGGAGAAACTCTCAGGATCCCGCCCGCCGCGAAGACTCATTTAACGCAAATACAGGGTTTAGCGTCCCGCGCGCCGCGCCCGAGGGAGTCAGCAGAACCAGAATTGATCCGCCTGGGTGCGGCAAGTTGCCGCTTTTGGACCTTTTGGACCGGGGTCGGGCGCGGGATGGGGCGGGATGTGCGTGCGGGTTGCGGGATGAAGATGCGCTGGTGGAGGGGGGGCCTAGTGGTTCAGTTGTGAGTGGAGGGATCGTCGGCCGTGAGTGGAGAGATCGTCGATGCGGAGGCAAGTCGGCGACGCGGGTCAGGCGACGGGCAGCAAAGTGTTTTGATTATGTTCCGTCGCGCTCGACCACCTTACGGCTACGGTCTACTTACAGGCCCGCATTAACGTACAGCAAGGGTACCGTTGGCCGTGTCGAGGTCATGGGCGAGTAGGACGGCGCGATGAGTGGATGTATTGTCGTCCCCGAGGATCGAGGCTTGGCTTTTGTTTTAGGCAGGCGGAGAACGGAAGCCCGCAAAGGAGAAAGAGAGTACAGTGCATATACGATTATCGATAGCGCAGCTACAACACCCCGATTATTAGAAACAGGTTCGAGAAAAGGATAACTGAAAGAGATCGAGCCGGGCTGAAGGATAAATAAAACAAGAGCGGGAGGCGGTTGGAGTCTGGGCTGGGCTATGATCGTCGGGGTATGCACGCTACGCCTTGGATGGCCGCTTTCTTTGCCCTCGAGTCTGGAACGGGCTTAGTCCATTTCCTTTGGTGCACGGCTCAACGGGGAACTCACCTTGGCGTTCGCTTTGGTATCCTCCTCGCTCTCGTCCTCTTCCCCGCTCTCCCCCCCGCTCTCTTCATCGCCACCAGCCTCTTCCTCGTCTGACTCTTCCTTTTTCTCCTCTTCCTCATCTCCCGCTCTGCTTCGCCTCGCCCGCCTCTCCTCCCTCGAGCTAATCTGCCCACCTCCCATACGCTTTCCAGCCTCCTGGTCCTCATCGCTGTCGCTCGTCGCCTCTCCCTCCGATTCGTCCTCATCCGACTGCTCTCTCCACGTGTCTTTCTTCTTTGGGCGACGCGCCTTCCTATAGAGGCAAGTCACATTTAGCGTTGGCTCCCCCCCTGTGAACCAGGAAGAACGTTGGGATAATCAGATCAACCCCAACCCCTCCCAGTGCTCATCTCTGCCCATCCAACTCAACTCAACCCAACGCCGCCGCCTCCGCCGCGCATCTCACGCAGAATAGACACGGGCAACACATATCACCGCGCGTGCAGGGGGGATAGGAGGGGATTATCAGGGGCGAGGGGAAGCAAAGGGAAGGACGTACTTGGATGCACCATTTGTTCGCCCTGAGGCAGCAGCCTTCCGTTTGCGGGGCGGCTTGTCCTTGCCGTTCTTAGTATCTGCTGCTTTACGAGCCTATAGTGTAGCCATTCGGACATCCACCGTCGCCGAATCGATGGATGTTGACAGTTCGTGGAATGATGATATCGAGACACGAGGTGGAAGAAAGCCAATTCCAAAAGGGGCAGGTCGGACGTCATTGAGTAGATTAGAACGAAAAGTGTATCGGGAAAAGGCAATAGGAAGGAACAAATTGCGGATGCGTCAGCGCTTAGAATGGTTGTTTGCGCTGACCAGTGGATGGGTTACCTTGCTGTTGGGCGAACGCATTGGCTTGCCGGCCGACGCCAGCCATTGTAAGTTCTCTTCTGGTAGGTATTCCTTTTTGGAGATCTGCATGCATATATCGTGTCAGCCGGGGTCGAACGCTCCCCGCAACTGGTGACGCACCGAGCTTGCCGCTTCGTGATTAGGCAGCGCGCGGAATATATCTGCCGGAATCTTAACTTTGCCTGGGTATGTGTTCAACGTCCATTGGCGGTTCTTGGCTCGAGCCCGAATCAAGTGCTGTGCAAGCTCACTCAGCACATAGAGATGCTACGTCCGATGCCAGCGAAGGATTCAGGGGTACCCGTTAGTCTAGGATGTGCATAAATGGAAAAATTGCGACGCCTCACCTCGCTGAACACGTGTGATTCTGCGTCGCGTACAGTTTTAGCCTTGAGGGCTAAATGAAACTGCAGCGAGATGTTATCGGCGGTGGCAACGATATCGAGATAGAACTCGATATATCTGTGCGTAGTACATAGAAGTGGTCAGTGTTGGGGTCGAATACACGAGTGGCGTGGACATTGGAATGGCGTGGCAACAATTCAAGCTGACCAGGCTGCATGGCCGAGATATCACAAGTGGCTAGGACTTACTTGGCCATGTCTTGTAACCCTTCTGTAGTAGGCGAAAAGTCAGGGTGGTGTGCAAGCAAGTGTAACAACCGAATGAATAACATGTCGAAGTTCTGGACGCGTAGATCTGTTCGGGGGGTAAGATTAATTAATCATAACCTCGGGAGCGTGAACATCATATTGGCTTACCAACAGGAAGTCTCCTCATGGACACCACAACCCACGTTCGCGCGCGCTCGCGGATTTCTTTTTCCGGGTCATGCGCAGTGATAAATGCCAATACATAGAACGCAGCTCCGAGTTTTCTGTTGAACGCGAGGTGGACAAATTTGTTTAGCAGCTCCGACCGTACGCGGAACGAAGTATCCTGTGAAAACCCGTAATTAGGTGCGCGCACGGAGCTGAGAAATGGGGGTACACACCTGAAGGGTAATGGCAAGGGCGATTAAGTTCTTCACCACTAGGTTCGCGTACGCTTCCACGGACGATAGTTTCAATAATGAGACAGCGGCCTGAAGCCTAAGCCGCGCTTTGGTCATGGGACTACCGTCGCGAGTAAATAAGTGGGTGGCAAGTAACGGGATGACCGATTCGACTCACTCGTATTCGACGTTCGGCTTCACGGCGCCACTGTTCTCGAGTATCGCAAATAGCAATTTGAACACTGGGCCACTCATGTCCAGCGCAGCGTCCGAATCAACGTGGGCGAGACACCTGTTATGCATCACTTTGAGCGCGAGGATTTTGGCTTTGCCTGTGTCGTTAAGTTGGTGGTCTTCTACCCATTCTTCGTCACCGTCGTCTGTGAGCATGACATCCTATGTACATAAGGGCTATTAGTTTGATCCAAATGGGGCGAACTGAGTGAAACACACCG
>JANWGL010004415.1:0-13702 GCA_025200755.1 Ceratobasidium sp. C01 | reverse complement strand
ACCTCGAGGTAACGCAGTCGGAGAAGTTCGTCCCATTTGCCGTCGGCAGCCAAAACCCAACCATGCAGATTCCCCAATGTAACTTCGTGATGCTGGTCTCGAGAAACGATCTTCAACTTTTCGAGGGAGATGTATGCGCGCTGTGTACCCGGTAGGTCCGCCTTGACTTGAATGTTGTTGATTTGTCCAGTGATATGTACGAGCATCCCTTGACCTGGCGCAGGTTGGGGACGCGCGACGGAAGGTTGTGGCTGAGCCCGAGGGAAAACAGTAGACGCAAGAGCGAAGCAATAGGCATGGTGGACAGATACATTGGTCCGTATACGCCGGATATCGGCTACCACCCTGCATGTGTCGTGGGGTAGCAGAGATTGAGGCTCTATCGTCCGCTTCAAGAATACCTCAACCCGCGTACGCGGGACGTGGAGGATCAGAGCTGGCGCCGAAGCCGTTGACGCGGTCTCCCAATCGCATAATGGAACAAAAGCTTCCCCGAAATCGACGATAGGCCGTATCTGGAAAGAGAACGCGTCCAAACGCAGAACTGCTCCCTTTTCACCAATATCCGAATTTAACTGCTGAGATATAGATACGGCTTCTGGTAGAATATCCTCCTGGAGTTGGAGACGGTCGCGGTGCTGAGTAGATGTAAACCGTTCGTTGCGTGTGCGGTAGCTGTGGGGCCGGTCGTGCATCAAGCAATAATTGACTGCCACCCCGATGCGTAATTCGAGGCCACGCTTGACAGGCTTTGTGTTCGACGGCGCAAAGTCTCGACCGGATACCAGACATGAGATCGTTCCGACAGCTAGGTGTGCGCTAACACCAGCAGGAAGCGCGCTCATCAGCAGCCGTTTGGGTGTCGCTTCGACCGTTGGGACAGAGACCGGCGAGCGAGCGGGGAACAAGTCTACGAGCGTGCTCAAAGCTTCCGCGCAGGTAGCGTCTAAGACTAGAGTGTCCGCGATAGTTCGAGTATGAGCGATCAGAGTTGTGTTGTCTACCATCCCGAATCTGGCACCATCAAACATTGCCGCCAGCAGCTCTCCGTTCGCTTGGAGTTCGATTTGAGCAAAGCGTAGCACACTATGGCGACTCGTCTGGGAAGGGGCAACCCTGTCTTCGAAAATCACTTGCGCGTCTACTGGGCCGATAAAGCCTGTTGTCTCGAATTGCAGCATGTAAGGCGCGTCGATGAGAAGCACAGATTCGCTATAGGCTTCACGACTTTGGTCACGACGAGCCCAGGATCTATGAATGAACTCCGAGCGAGCGTGAAATTCGAGTTGAGGGACACGCAAATGAAGGCCAGCATGCGTCGAGCTTTGAGGGCCATGGTTATCCAAGCAATACAGAACATTGATGCCGCCAGATCGAATATCTACGACGAAGCGCGGTACAGGTGTGACGGCGGGCCGAGCTCGAGTCGAGACCTTCGGTTGAGGGGGAGCAAGTGTGTGGGCCACGTGTTGCAGCGCTTGGAGGTCCTTCGTAGTTCCACTGACTATAAGCGGCTCGAATTCGATCTCTACTGCCATAAAGCTGTCGTTGGGATCCGAGAACGAGAGCTCAGTCCAAGATGTGCTCAAGATACTCAGCGAGAATTGATCTAGCGTCAACAGAGGCACAGACGCGTCGCTAGTCGAAGTAGACCATCCAAGGGCAGTCGCTCCAAAGCCAGACTCTAAAACGAAAGCCTCCCCTCTTTCACGAGAAACCGAGAGACCCAGCCATTTTCGATGCAGTTGGTGTGATTCGGGGTGGCTGACCACGCACTTGAGGAAGATATCGCACACCGAGAAGCATAGACGACTTTGGGGAACTGATGCCTCAAGGCCGCTGTTCGTGATGCATTCAAACTTGGGGAGCCGTATATCCATGCTCTTGAATACTTCTACAATGCTCTAGAGTAACATGAGTAACCGCAGTTCAACCTCCCAGAAACACGTTAAAGCTCGTACCATCGTTCCACGTTGTCTAGCACGCTCACGGAACCGGTGCCGATTCTATCATCGAAATGTTAGTACTACTCTCGTCTAGTGACGGGTATATGTGTAAGAAACCTCACCAAGCCGGGATATGACCCAAACGTGGGCGACATTGGCGGAGAAAACGTCTCCGGGACGTCTGATCGGTCTAAAGGAGAACCCTGAATCGGCACTGGGTGCTTGGGAGACAAGACCTCGGCGACCGAGCCAGCAGAAGCAATTGCATTGTCAAGATCAACCGAAAGAGCACCAAGCGACATAGACAAGTCCAAGCTCTGGTTTTCAAAGGTGGCTCGTCGAGGGATAAAGCGCACGGAAGCCTTCAGCGAGGAAGTCCCATCTAGCTTGAATATAGAAACTAGCGCTGGGACAGTAACGGTAGATGCCCCGGGGCCGGTGGGCGCCAAAACAGGACGTACGTTGCCCTCGAGGTGTCCAACCTGGACCGATACGCCAGAAAACACATGTGTCCGGCCCCATGCGCGGTTCCAAGTCCTTCCCCAGCTTCCCTTAAGCCTCAACCTCCAATTCCCCATACGAGAGAGGCGGCGCAGAGTAGACATTTCGGCATCCTCACCGGCAGAGTCATCGATGACTCTCTCGAGCTGAGAAAACTCCACTTCGGTGGATACGCGCACCCGTTCGACAAGGAATGTAAGGTCTCGAACCAGAGGGATTGTAAGCGTCGCGCGGTCAAGCTCGAAGTCAATAGCATGCATCAGTGTCGGGAGGAAGCGAATGAATAGGCGGAAGGTGGCCACGAATAGTATTCGAAACACGGGTCGCAGTAGATGGTCGATGTTACGAGCCAAGGAGGGTGCAATCCTTTTGAGTATAGTGAGAGGAGGCGCGACAGTGTCGTTGGCTGGGTTCAGAAACATGGAAAACGTCTGGACACCGAACCTCGATCGACGCGAGCGTAAAGGATGGGGTTGCTCCAATTTAAGTGGCTCGACTGGCAGCTTTGGTTTAGCATGGTCGTAGTTCTCAAATGAACGGATAGTCACATTCGAGGTTCGAATACTGCAGTGGAAAGAGAGCCAGCTGGAAGTCCCAGGTTGACGGCCCAAGGAGAGGCCTATACGGTCTATTGCGATAACGTGTTGGCCGTGATTAATTCGAATGCCACGAACAGAGCGCAAGCTAACGGATTTTACGGAGCATTCGGGGAATATCTTGTGTAGGAGGTAGGGACCACGAAATCGGAGTGCAATTGAAACCGCTATCACAAATGCGCTCGTGAGGAGGAACCCAATTAGAAGGAGAGGCATTCTGCCTGTGGCGGAAGAGCATTGTATTAGCTGGAATTCCCAAGTTGATGAACTTACTTACAATTGAGATATGGTAGAAATTCAAGTTATCCCCGCCGGGCGGGCGTCAAGTATCGCCCGAGCACAGAAAGAATAGTGTAAACTTTATAAAGTGTTGTCTCTCGTAGATGTGAGAATGTTCCGCTGTTGGTTGTCGATCAAGTTCTCGGTCGGGCAATTATAATAAGAAACGGGTATGGTAGGAGGAAGTTGGTCGCTGGTGGAGGTATTTGACTTTGATTTGCCTGGCTTGGCAATTCAATTGATGACACGTACTAATCAAATGACATAACCAGACGACATTAAACAGCTACTGGTTATACCCGCGACAATCATCGGAAACATGAATTATGTGGGCACTAGGCAAGCGGTACACAAAATCGAGTCTTCAAATACAAAAAACTCAATCATCGTCAAGCTCCAACTCGGATGGTTCACTAATTTTGTCTTGCGGTAACCACATCGAGAACCCGTATGATGAGCCCAAAAACGATCCAGGATTGAAAACATGACACCCCTCGTAAGTCAAGTCATATCGTTCGTACTTATCTGCCAACACAAGCTTGAAGGGTATATTCAATTGAGCGATTCATTGTATACACAATGAATAACATACCGCGGTAGGCATAGGATAGAGGCGGAGCGCCTGGTCATACTCCCAGAGCGTCGGTTGCACAGACAAAGATATAGGAGAGAGGTGTGCCTGGTCTAAAAGCGTCTGAACAAGCTATAACCCATTCATCAGTTAACATAATATACAAAACTGCTCAAACTACCCACGTATTTCTTCAGGTCTGCGTCCCCGACAGCTCGCTTGACCCCAACCAGATTCCGAAGCATGCGGCTCATCATATCCTCACGAAATATCACAATCTCTTGAGAGAAAAACTTTATACGACAAGGGTTAGACGTAAAATGTACTCGAGGCACCCTAGCTCGCATTTTGGCTGTAAAGGTTTGTGGTATAGGAGGCCTGGGTAAAGTAGATGAGCCCCAAGGATCCAAGGGGCCCGGGACGAATACAAATTGCGATTTTTCCAGTATTGGACGATATTCGGGAAGCGATAGAAGATCCGCGAGTGCGTCAAAGTATTCTAGGAAATGGTGAATAAAAATCTAGGTATATGCATGCAGAACATACCTGTGTAACGAACTAGCGCATCACCAGAACCTTGACCAACTCCACGAGTTGTAAAATTCCCGCAAAAGATAAAGAGAAGGGGTATCCAATCTTGCTCGAGACAAGTTTGAAATAACTTCCTCAACCCCAGAGTAGTTCGAGGGTGGTCAAGCCAAAGGTCTGAAATAACGATAAAAGAAGGTCTATAACATCTTTGGAGACGCGCATCAAATTTGACCTACAAATACGAAATCGTCAGTAAAGATTGAGGAAAAATGAGTACGCGCTTACATCTTCAACCGGCGTTGTAGCCCCCTTTCCAAGGAAATCGATATGACCAAACACAGACCTACAGATACTTAGTTAACTTGCTCGCAAAGTACTGAAACCAATGAATCAACCTCGCAACCTCGCGTTTCTCACTCGGGGGGTGCCCGATAGCCTCCACGCTCAGTGTCTCTTCGTCTGTATAAATCCCCTCGCAAAGGACCATAGAACCCTCGGTAAACAAACCTTCGCATGGTCCCTACTTCCTACGTTACAAAATCTCGACCCTCAAATCTGAGAGAAGCACGTACTGTATTCCGTATGTCAAGTTCGACACGACCTTCCAGATCCTCCAAACACAACTTCCCGTCTGGGCTATGAGTCAACATTCCAAAGAGCATGAATGGGTCTCCCGCTCGCCCGAGCAAGTTTTTAGTCGTAGTTATCTAGGATTAGAGATGAATTAAGTGCAATGAGATATTCCATTCCTTTACCCACTTTTAAGTAACTATCTCGATCCTTGCCTGGGACAGCAGGTGGCGAGAAATGCTCGTTACGCAAAACAACCTGCTTAATTATGTTGTACCGATCCCTTAAAAATTGGGCTCGTGACATGGGAGAACCTCCGACGCTGCATTTATGCGAAGCCCTACAGAGCGAGAGTCAGAATCGAACCAACAAAGCGAAAAGGACAAGTTACTTTTCGAAAGCTTTACGCTCACTATTGAAGTTCCACCAGGGCATGTCGAACGCATTAATCACATGCAAGTAATGATCTGGGTTAACGTCCTCCTCGTCCAAGTCCTGCGTAGCTCCGCCTTCAGCTCCGAGTTGCATCATGTCATAGATTCTTTCCAGGACTTCCGTCGAAACAATCGCCGTGGCATCTAAGAAACCACTAAATATGGGTATATAGCGTCATATTGTCATATTTACTCACCATCTCGCTTCATATACGCCTTGGCAATATACTCCAAAGAATCTTGGACATCACTGTCTGGAATGTTGTGTTCGTCTAGGATTTTGTCGAGAAAGGCGATCGCGTCTGTTGTCAACGAAAGTGAGTATTTACGGGTAAAAACCTGTGACCCATGAGACATGACTTGACGATTCAGGATGCTTGACATACCTGGACCATTCCAGTACGCCTTGAACTCATTGTGATTGAAAACGATGGAGTACAATCGCGAGGTTGTTGGCTCTTGGCAGGATACACACGATAAATCCCGCAAAGTCACGTGGCCGCGTGAAGATAACAAATACTTACGTCCGACTTTGATCTCAGCCACCAACAGATGCTTGCGAACCCCTGCTACGAAATCGCCAATACTTGAGACCAAAAATCGACACAATTGATAGATACTTATTTATGGTCTCGTAAACCAGCCCTAACTTATTTGTTATACGACGACCAACCCCTGGCAGCCAATTGAATCCAATTCTTACTAATGAGCAACAACAAAAACGTTCGCTGAGGGCTATCGGATGTCGAGCACATAGAAATGGCAATATCTTCCGGCCCAGCTGTTCCATTAATTACTCTAAATGCAATAATCACAATTTTCGAGAATCCATATCCTACTCCCCTTATCATATCTCGGGTTGATTCGTTACTGCCTACAAGGCTCATGATTACTATTTCAGCGTGCATACAAGTAACCCGGACCCTATATATCTCGTTTCAAGGTCATGATCTATAGAATGAGCTCCTGGTATCCTCGTCCGTGTGGCACAACTACTTTGAGGCCACAATCCGAACGAGCCTCCGTCACACCCTTGACTAAGTCGTCTATCCCGTCAACACGGCGCCTGCCCACTTGTAATCGGACCAGCAACGGACAAACAGTACAATCCAAAAGACCATTCAAAATATGGAGCGCATTCTTTGCTGGGCGAGTGTATTGACACAGCTCGCTTATATCCAGATGCTGCAGTTCCTTCAGGTTCTCTAGCCATTGTACCCAGATCGAACGGACAACCACGGCGTAGTCGAATATCGATAGATGAACAATGTTGTGATATTTGGAGGCTACCGATGCCCATAAATTAGGTTCCTGGCTAAAGGACGACGATTCTAGACGTAGGACGAGCCGGCGAAGGCTAGGAGCTGATATAGCTGTCAATAACGAAACTCCCACGGAAGAGGGAAACCATTTGAGCTCAATCGTCTCTAGGTACGCCATCGAGATTTCATGGCCCGCGGGCTCAAGAACCTCAGACGCCGGAGTGCCCTCAAGAACTAGTTCAGTGAGGCGTGGCATCTCGGACACGATTGAAAGAACGTATCTGATTGGGACCGACCCGAGCCGTAGCCGCTTCATATCGTTGAGACACCAAGACGAGATAGTGGGCGGAGGTAGCAGAGAGATACCGAAGAACTCGACGTGCCGAAGAGAACAGATACAAGGAAAGACTACGCTTTCGGAGGCGTTGTACACGCGCCCTAACCTAAAAGACAAACGCTGCAGCTGACTACTGAAGTACCCAAGATTGGCGTACTTTGAGAACTCATTGAGTTCCTTGAATATGATTCGCGTCAACTCGTGGCTCCCATCGTGCTGAATCCACTCCAATGTAAGACTCGCCCAACGCCGCCAATGCGGCCTCGCCAGGTCCATGGCTTCCTTCAGATGCGTGCTGTTGAGATCCTCCCAGTTTGCACGAAGGTCAAGCGGAAGGGTGCCACTTCTCTCCAGATACCAAGTCGCCAGTGGGAAGTGGCTAAGTTGGACAACGGTCCACAAGGAAGGCGTCGAGATTGCAAGTGTACGCCAGCGGTTCGATACTTGTGCAGCAGTCATAGGAGCCAGATTATCTGCTGAAGTTACGAGGGAAAATACTTCAATGAGGAGTTCAGACGGCAAGTCATCGATCAAAGCACTGGCTAGAGTATTTGGAGCGGAGTGAACGAGCTGCGAACTAGGGTTTGAACAGGTCAGATGCGGAAGATTTCTTCTTGCCCAAACTTACGCAATAATGACACTAGTCTGAGGGGACAAAGGCATACCGTTTTGCTTCCCGTAGTTGTTGCTGGTTGATCAATTTGTCTGAGGGATATAGATATTTGCAATCCCAGGGACAATTTTGGAAAGCTCGGCCATTGTGTGGCTTTCGGGTGGCTAACATGCGGAGCCACCGTGGCTAACGTAATACACATAATAGACTAGGTCACAACAACGCTGTTTTATGATTAGGCTGAATCCTATAAAATTTTGGCGAATAAGTAACCTAATTATCACGCGTTAACGATGAGGATATAAAGGTATCGAGCACACAGGAATAGACGAGACCTTCCGACTTGACGTTGCTTTTGTGTTCCATTCATTGCCCCACACACCGTATGCGCTATTCCCAGGAGATAACTTATATCTCTCATGACATGGTGGGTTGTCGTCGGTTGTACCTAATCGAAATTCATTCACAAGCTCATGGTTACAATTTCAGCATACATACAAGTAACCAGGCCCCGCCTGTCCCGTTTCAAAGTCATGGTCTATAAACAGAGCTCTTTATATCCCTTCCCGTGTGACACAACCACTTTAAGACCACAATTCGAACGAGCCTTCAATAAAGTCTTGACCAAGTTGTCTATTGAATCAACACGGCGTTCGCTCACTTGTAGTCGAACTAGCGACGGGCAAATGCCCTTCTTAGAATCCAAAAGACCCTTCAAAACGTAACATGCGTTCTGTTCTGTGCGATGGGCTTCACAGAGTTGACTTATATCAAGATGTCGCAGTTCTTTTAAGTTCTCTAGCCACTGCATCCAGGTCGAACGAACAGTTACAGAATCGTCAAATATCGATAAATGGACAAGCCCGAGGTAGTTGGATGCTGCAGATGACCATAAGCTACGTCCTAGGACTGAAGAAGACGGCCGTGGGTGTAGGGTGAGGCGACGAAGGTTAGGCGCAGATATAGCTGCCAGCACCTTGTTTACAGTACAAGCAGACACCCGCTTAAGCTCGAGTGTCTCTAGATGAGTCATCAGAATTCGACGGCTTGTAGGCTCGCTTGACTCAGATACCAGAGGGCCTTGGAGCGTTAGCTCAACGAGGGAGGGTATCTGGGACACGATCAAAAGAGCATATCGGGATGAAACTGGCCCCAGTCGTAGCTTCCTCATGTTATTGAATAGCTCGGACCGCAGACTAAATGGAGGTAACAGAGGGATACCAGAGAACTCGATACGCTGAAGAGAGGCGATGCAAGGAACCGTCATGGTTCTGAAGACCACGCACTCGCGACCCAGTTTAATAGACAGGCGTCGTAATTGACTATCAAACTGCCCGAGATTGGCATGGCTGGAGAAATCTTCTAGTGCTTGGAATAGAACCTGTATGAATGTTGTGCTTCCGTAGCGCTGGTTGGACTCGAACGTAATAGACTCCCAGCGGTGCCAATGTGGCCTTGCCAGGTTTATGGCTTCGTCTAGGTCATCGTCGTCCAGGTCATTCCAGTTTGCGCGAAGCTGAAGAGGAAGGACACCGCTTCTCTCCAGATATAAAGCCGCCAAAGAGAAAATGTTTAGCTGGATAACAGTCCATAGGCAAGGCGTTGAGATTGCTAGTGACCGCCACTGAGTCGACACTTGAGTGACGGTCATAGGAGCCAAATTATCCCCCAAAGTCGCAAAATAGAATATTTTGGCGAGTAGTTCAAGCGGTAAGCGATGGATCAAAGCGGGAGTCAGAGTGTGTGAGGTAGCGCGGGGTAGCCGCAGGCTGGTGATTTGAACGAGTTAGTCTGTGAAAGACGACTTCATTTCCAAACTCACCGAAGAATGATTCTAGTCTGGGAGGACAAAGCCATGACGGTTTGATCCTTGTGATTGTCGTGGTAAACTAATTTGTCCAAGCTCGAGGCATATTTGCAATCCCACGTGCGATTTTGAACAGCCGGGTTATGGGGTGGCTTTCAGGTGGCTCGCAAGGGAGAGGTGAGTGATCACGACGACACTGTGTTAAGATTGAGCTAAGTACCATACAATATCAACGAAAATAAGTAACCCGATGGTCAGACATTCTTGTGGTACAGTTGATGGCAAAACACAAAGCATCCACAAAACAAGATTTCCTCCTCCACGTGGGGAGGCAACCAAAAACGAATGGACAAAATGCACACCAGCACTTCCTACAACAAACAAAAAAACTGTAACAAGACAACAAAAAGAGCGCTGGGGCGAGGAAAGAATGTGCAGTGACGTTAATCACTGATTAATGTATCACGAATAAACGAATGAAATAGGAGAAAGAAAGAAAGCTAAATAATGATGTGTGCTGCAGGAAGGGTATACAACTTATGCCATTGGGTATGCCTTTACGGCGACGCTCCCTGGTCGCCCTGGCGCCAGGTTTCAATCCATCTACTCTTCTCTAACGCGCAAAATCCGGATTCGATAATTCAAATGGGTGTTTCATGTCCTTCGGTTTCAATTGTCGGGAACCGAGGTGATGAATTTCGACGCCACGATTTGCGGGACCATCGCCAGTGAGACCGGTCGTGCTCGTCCCCGCCTGGTAGGATGCTCTTCTCAGAGCGGGACTCGCAGGAACGTATGCCCGAGGTTAGGAGTGCGACGAGCCTGTCGCGTGCCAGGACCGGTCCAAGCGAGAGTAACGACAACACAGCGAGTTTGAACAATATCGTCGGGGACGTGAGCAGGCCCCTGAGCGTTAGGCCCTGCATATCTGAACTCGCAAACGCCTGCAAGATATCACCAATCTAAACAACTTTGAGTTAGCGATTCAGGTTTACATACGTCATTCAAAACAACTTACCTGGCACGTGACCGCGGTCCAAGGGAGTGTGCCAAAGAACGCACCCAGCGCACAGGCGCTCAGAGGCACCTCGCAGACCCCACAGGCAATATTAATGCCCGACCACGGAACAACTCCGACGAGACGCATGACTGTGAGCCGGACCCAAGTAGGGGACTTGGTGCGGTCGCCTGTGGGACTGGATGGTCGCGAGGTTGTAATTGGCTTATCCGAAAGTGAATTATCCGACTCTGAGTCGTTGCCTTCGAGTGCTGAACGAACAAGGTGGAGAGGTCGGGGGACGAAGCGACGGACGAGCGGAGTAAGTGGAGCGGAGAGGAGAGATGAGCCAATGGAGCCGATCGTTGTTAGGATGGTCATGACTAAAGTGCCCAAAGCCGGTGAAAGCAAGGCACCACCCAAAACGTTCTAACACAGAGGTGTAAGCATTGGGACCCAACAGAGCGCATAAATACTCACAAGAATCACGCTCCCGGGGATGGAAAATGAGTGTTTCCATATGGCAACCTAGCAGTGGTGTAAGCTTGAGTCTGAAAATATTGAAACAACGACGTACGATAGATAGAACGCCTAGAACATGTGCCTTCCCAGCCAACCCGCTATCAGCGTATGCTTGTAGCTCCCTTCCCAGTAGCGCAACCTCTTGCAAAGTTCGGGGCACTCGGTCAAGGGAATGGATAGGGAGCGAAGATATTCCCCAAATGACCGGAATCGAGGTTACGACAAACACAAGAGCCAGGAAGATAAGCGGCAAGAGATATTGACGGCGCCGATTCGATTCGGGCAAAGCAGCACGAGCACAAGAGACCGCAAAGGAGCCCCCAGAGAGGACAGGGGTTGGGAGCGAAGGGATAGGCATCGGTGAGGCGACGAACAAGGACGCGAACCTGGCCTTGCGCGGGGGCGACTCAATAGGCGTGGTTTTAGCATCCTGGGCTGCGTCGGCAAGCATCTCCGCCTCGTGGTCCTGGTCCGTCGGCAAAGACCTAAGTTTGAGCGCAAGCGAGTCGAACATGTCTCGTGCTCGGATAGGCGTCTCTGGAACTGGCGATTCGGGAGTAGGGGGGACGTCGGTATGTGCTCGTGCCCTAAAGGACGAGGACCGGAAGGTTGATAAGGTGAGCGGGATAGGCACAGCGGAAGACGTGGACCCGGACCTCGCGCGACCGCACAACCGCCGGGGTGAGAGCGCGCTAGTCCGCTGCGAGCCCGAGTTCGCCATATTGGGGTATACCAGGGATGTATCGGCCATAATAGGGTATTTGGGCGTCGGAGACGAGTCGTACAGCACACAGCTCACAGTTTTTTTAATAGCAGAAAAGACAGACAAAAGATTCTGGCGGTTGGTCGCTCGGCATCCCGAACTTTGAATCCAAATTCGGCTGCAAATCATCCGCGGGTTGCTAAGCGCTGAATGCAGATCCATCAAATTCCGACGTAGCATCAATCCCATCACTAAGACGCGCGGTCGCGGCAGGCGCATCGCGCGGAGGATCCCCAACAGTTTGCCAACAGTCCAAGACGCGGCCGCCCGACAAAGGCTTTTCGGCGCAGGCCGATGTGGTGCTTATAAAACAAATAATATTTACGGCGACCGACCCAGCTTACCAACTACCGCTCACAAGTTTAGGTTTACTTGGTATTTGCTTGATATAGGATACCAATTAGAGCCGACAGATCTGCCGTCATTTGTTGTGTGTTCCGTCGCGACAAACAGCATACCAACTCACACATCATATGCCAAGCCATTGCCGCATAGCATTCGCAAGCTTATGCGCCAACCAATGCAAGTTTCACCATCCCTCAGAATAATCACGGCTCATCGCCAACCAATGTGTCCTCTGTCCACGCACCCATGGAATTCTTCCAAGACCACCACAGACGAGGTAAAAATGGGCATGACGTTCAAGCATAGCATAAGCACCACGGTGGCATTGATAGTACAGCCAAATAGCATGGGGGCAAGTCGAAACACAGGGGTAAGAGTGGAACGGGATGGGCTGGAGTGAATATGTAGTCGGCCCGGCCTGTTTTTAGTGCGCCCTCCTGCTTTCCTGGATGATCGCGCCGAGCTCCTCGAGCTTTCGCTTCGAGCGGAGGAGGGTCCCTAGCTAGATGCGCCAATTCATACCATTAGCTAACGAGCTTGAGCATACATTTGACAAGGAGGACTCACCCTCTTCTTCGTCAGCTTGCGCGCCTTCTTATCCTACAAGACCATATCACAATATAAATTAGCATGGCATGAAATGGTCAACGAGCGAATATAATGAAACGCACCTTCGAGTTACGCAGCAATTCCATCACACGACGCTCATACGGCGCAAATCCAGCAACCTCACGGACGACCGAGCGCACAAGCTTGGTTTTGGCAGATTGGCCTCCCTTACGGTGACTGGGCTTTGCGACCTTGTCGATCGGGGTGGTGGGGTGGCCGGTGTTAGGGCCGTATCGAAGGTCTAACCACGATAAATCGCACATTCAGCATTGGTGTTGGTTTCAGGCATAGTTCGGGCGTTGTTTACTCACTAGTGCGGGCGACAGCCATTTCGTCTTGAAGTTGTCGAAGTCGGTGGTTCGGTGGTTGATACTGTCCTTCGGATGCGGAAACAGATTTGGTCCTACCAAGTCTCACACGCAAAGCCACAACACAGCCACACATCTAGGGCAATTGGCTCTCGAGACTCAAGTTACAGCAGCCTCAATGAATTCTGAAATAAACTACCAATGAAAGCACACCCAAAGAACATGTATCATAACGAGACGCAATAATACAAGAGGGAAAATTTATACAGCGACTGTCGTTGGGTTCTCTACAATTGAGCGAGCTGCCCGCAGCATCATGTCTACCTCTTGGAACTTGAGGTTCAGTGCGCCCTTGCCTCGTCGGAAGCTCTGGGGGCGGGGAGGAATGTCCTCGGCGGGAGTCGCAAGAGAGCTCGAGCTAGAGGAGCGCGAGAGCGAAGAGCGCGGCGCGTCAGAGTCGTCCGTGGGGGCGGGCAGGGCGGCAGGCGCCGGTCGTGTCGCGCTACTCGCAATGTTGGTAGCAGGGATGGAGGGGATTGAGGGTTTCCAATCAGACGCAAGAAGGTTATGCTGCCTGCCGTGGCGGGCAGAACTTGATGGAGCGGGTTGTTGTCGTTCCTCTTCTTCCTCTTCCTCCTCGTCGTCGTCATCCTGTAATAATATTAGGGTCATATCAATGCACTACTAATCATGCGTACCTGTGAACCATCG
>JANWGL010004414.1:0-13767 GCA_025200755.1 Ceratobasidium sp. C01 | reverse complement strand
ACCTCGAGGTAACGCAGTCGAAGAAGTTCGTCCCATTTGCCGTCGGCAGCCAAAACCCAACCATGCAGATTCCCCAATGTAACTTCGTGATGCTGGTCTCGAGAAACGATCTTCAACTTTTCGAGGGAGATGTATGCGCGCTGTGTACCCGGTAGGTCCGCCTTGACTTGAATGTTGTTGATTTGTCCAGTGATATGTACGAGCATCCCTTGACCTGGCGCAGGTTGGGGACGCGCGACGGAAGGTTGTGGCTGAGCCCGAGGGAAAACAGTAGATGCAAGAGCGAAGCAATAGGCATGGTGGACAGATACATTGGCCCGTATACGCCGGATATCGGCTACCACCCTGCATGTGTCGTGGGGCAGCAGAGGCTGAGGCTCTATCGTCCGTTTCAAGAATACATCAACCCGTGTACGTGGGACGTGGAGGATCAGAGCTGGCGCCGAAGCCGTTGACGCAGTCTCCCAATCGCATAATGGAACAAAAGCTTCCCCAAAATCGACGATTGGCCGTATCTGGAAAGAGAACGCGTCCAGGCGCAGAACTGCTCCCTTTTCACCAATATCCGAATTTAACTGCTGAGATATAGATACGGCTTCTGGTAGAATATCCTCCTGGAGTTGGAGACGGTCGCGGTGCTGAGTGGATGTAAACCGTTCGTTGCGCGTGCGGTAGCTGTGGGGCCGGTCGTGCATCAAGCAATAATTGACTGCCACCCCGATGCGTAATTCGAGGCCACGCTTGACAGGCTTTGTGTTCGACGGCGCAAAGTCTCGACCGGATACCAGGCATGAGATCGTGCCGACAGCCAGATGCGCGCTTACGCCAGCAGGAAGAGCACTCATCAGCGGTCGTTTGGGTGCCGCTTCAACTGTTGGAACAGGGACCGGCGAGCGAGCGGGGAACAAGTCTACGAGCGTGCTCAAAGCTTCCGCGCAGGTAGCGTCTAAGACTAGAGTGTCCGCGATAGTTCGAGTATGAGCGATCAGAGTTGTGTTGTCTAACATCCCGAATCTGGCACCATCGAACATTGCCGCCAGCAGCTCTCCGTTCACTTGGAGTTCGATTTGAGCAAGGCGTAGCACACTATGGCGACTCGTCTGGGAAGGGGCAACCCTATCCTCGAAAATCACTTGCGCGTCTATTGGGCCGATGAAGCCTGCTGTCTCGAATTGTAGCATATAAGGCGCATCGATGAGAAGCACAGATTCGGAGTAAGCTTCACGGCTTTGGTCACGCCGAGCCCAGGATCTATGGATAAACTCCGAGCGAGCGTGAAATTCGAGTTGAGGAACACGCAAATGAAGGCCAGCATGCGTCGAGCTTTGAGGGCCATGGTTATCCAAGCAATACAGAACGTTGATGCCACCAGATCGAATATCTACGACGAAGCGCGGTACAGGCGTGACGGCGGGCCGAGCTCGAGTCGAGGCCTTCGGTTGAGGGGGAGCAAGTGTGTGGGCCACGTGTTGTAGCGCTTGGAGGTCCTTCGTAGTTCCACTGACTATAAGCGGCTCAAATTCGATCTCTACCGCCATAAAGCTGTCGTTGGGATCCGAGAAAGAGAGCTCAATCCAAGATGTGCTCAAGATACTCAGCGAGAATTGATCTAGCGTCAACAGAGGCACAGACGCGTCGCTAGTCGAAGTAGACCATCCAAGGGCAGTCGCTCCGAAGCCAGACTCTAAAACAAAAGCCTCCCCTCGTTCACGAGAAACTGAAAGACCCAGCCATTTTCGATGCAGTTGGTGCGATTCGGGGTGACTGACCACACACTTGAGGAAGATATCGCACACCGAGAAGCATAGACGAGTTTGGGGGACTGATGCCTCAAGGCCGCTGTTCGTAATGCATTCGAACTTGGGGAGCCGTATATCCATGCTTTTGAACACTTCTACAATGCTCTAGGGTAAAATGAGTATCTGCAGATCAACCTCCTAGAAACACGTTAAAGTTCGTACCATCGTCCCGCGTTTTCTAGCACGCTCACGGAACCGGTGCCGATTCTATCATCAAAATGTTAGTACTACTCTCGTCTAGTGACGGGTATATGTGTAAGAAACCTCACCAAGCCGGGATATGACCCAAACGTGGGCGACATTGGCGGAGAAAACGTCTCCGGGACGTCTGATCGGTCTAAAGGAGAACCCTGAATCGGCACTGGGTGCTTGGGAGACAAGACCTCGGCGACCGAGCCAGCAGAAGCAATTGCATTGTCAAGATCAACCGAAAGAGCACCAAGCGACATAGACAAGTCCAAGCTCTGGTTTTCAAAGGTGGCTCGTCGAGGGATAAAGCGCACGGAAGCCTTCAGCGAGGAAGTCTCATCTAGCTTGAATATAGAAACTAGCGCTGGGACAGTAACGGTAGATACCCCAGGGCCGGTGGGCGCCAAAACAGGACGTACGTTGCCCTCGAGGTGTCCAACCTGGACCGATACGCCAGAAAACACATGCGTCCGGCCCCATGCGCGGTTCCAAGTCCTTCCCCAGCTCCCCTTAAGCCGCAACCTCCAATTTCCCATACGAGAGAGCCGGCGCAGAGTGGACATTTCGGCATCTTCACCAGTAGAGTCATCGATGACTCTCTCGAGTTGAGAAAACTCCACCTCAGTGGATACGCGTACCCGTTCGACGAGGAATGTAAGGTCTCGAACCAGAGGGATTGTAAGTGTCGCACGGTCAAGCTCGAAGTCAATAGCATGCATCAGTGTCGGGAGGAAGCGAATGAATAGACGGAAGGTGGCCACGAATAGTATTCGAAACACGGGTCGCAGTAGATGGTCGATGTTACGAGCCAGTGAAGGTGCGATCCTTTTGAGTATAGTGAGAGGAGGCGCGACAGTGTCGTTGGCTGGGTTCAGAAACATGGAAAACGTCTGGGCACCGAACCTCGATCGACGCGAGCGCAGAGGATGGGGTTGCTCCAATTTAAGTGGCTCGACCGGCAGCTTTGGTTTAGCATCGTCGTAGTTCTCAAATGAACGGATAGTCACATTCGAGGTTCGAATACTGCAGTGGAAAGAGAGCCAGCTGGAAGTCCCAGGTTGACGGCCCAAGGAGAGGCCTATACGGTCTATCGCGATAACGTGTTGGCCGTGATTAATTCGAATGCCACGAACAGAGCGCAAGCTAACGGATTTTACGGAGCATTCGGGGAATATTTTGTGTAGGAGGTAGGGACCACGAAACCGAAGTGCGATTGAAACCGCTATCACAAATGCGCTCGTGAGGAGGAACCCAATTAGAAGGAGAGGCATTCTGACTGTGGCGGAAGAGCGTTGTATTAGCTGGAATTCTTGGGTTGATGTACTTACTTACAATTGAGATATGGTAGAAATTCAAGTTACCCCCGCCGGGCGGGCGTCAAGTATCGCCCGAGCACAGAAATAATAGTGTAAACCTTATAAAGTGATGTCTCCCGTAGATGTGAGAATGTTCCGCTGTTGGTTGTCGATCAAGTTCTCGGTCGGGCAATTATAATAAGAAACGGGTATGGTAGGTGGAAGTTGGTCGCTGGTGGAGGTATTTGACTTTGATTTGCCTGGCTTGGCAATTCAATTGATGACACGTACTAATCAAATGACATAACCAGACGACATTAAACAGCCACCGTGTGGTTGTACCCGAGAACCATCGTAAACATGAATTAAGTGGGCACTAGGCAAGCGGTACATGAAATCGAGCCTCCAAATACAAAAAACTCAATCATCGTCAAGCTCCAACTCGGATGGTTCACTAATTTTGTCTTGCGGCAACCACATCGAAAACCCGTATGACGAGCCCAAAAACGATCCAGGGTTGAAAACATGACACCCTTCGTATGTTAAGTCATATCGTTCGTACTTGTCTGCCAACACAAGCTTGAAGGAGTGTATTTAAATGAGCGATTCATTATATACACAATAAATAACATACCGCGGTAGGCATGGGATACAGGCGGAGCGCCTGGTCATACTCCCAGAGTGTCGGCTGCACAGACAAAGATATAGGAGAGAGGTGTGCCTGGTCTAAAAGCGTCTGAACAAGCTATAACCCATTCATCAGTAAAACAGAGTACACAAAACTACTCAAACTACGCACGTATTTCTTCAAGTCTGCGTCCCCGACAGCCCGCTTCACCCCAACCAAATTCCGAAGCATGCGGCTCATCATATCCTCACGAAATATCACAATCTCTTGGGAGAAAAACTTTATACGACAAGGGTTAGACGTAAAATGTACTCGAGGCACCCTGGCTCGCATTTTGGCTGTAAAGGTTTGCGGTATAGGAGGCCTAGGTAAAGTAGATGAGCCCCAAGGATCCAAGGGACCCGGGACGAATACAAAATGTGATTTTTCCAGTATTGGGCGATGTTCAGGGAGCGATAGAAGATCCGCGAGTGCGTCAAAGTATTCTAAGAAATGATGAATAAAAATCTAGGTATATGCATGCAGAACATACCCGTGTAACGAACCAGCGCATCACCAGAACCTTGACCAACTCCACGAGTTGTAAAGTTCCCGCAAAAGATAAAGAGAAGGGGTATCCAATCTTGCTCGAGACAAGTTTGAAATAGCTTCCTCAACCCCAGAGTAGTTCGAGGGTGGTCAAGCCAAAGGTCTGAAATAACGATGAAAGAAGGTCTATAACATCTTTGGAGACGCGCATCAAATTTGACCTACAAATACGAAATCCTCAGTAAAGATTGAGGAAAAATGAGTACGCGCTTACATCTTCAACCGGCGTTGTAGCCCCCTTTCCAAGGAAATCGATATGACCAAACACAGACCTACAGATACTTAGTTAACTTGCTCGCAAAGTGCTGAAACCAATGAATCAACCTCGCAACCTCGCGTTTCTCACTCGGGGGATGCCCGATAGCCTCCACGCTCAGTGTCTCTTCGTCTGTATAAATCCCCTCGCAAAGGACCATAGAACCCTCGGTAAACAAACCTTCGCATGGTCCCTACTTCCTACGTTACAAAATCTCGACCCTCGAATCTGAGAGAAGCACATACTGTATTCCGTATGTCAAGTTCGACACGACCTTCCAGATCCTCCAAACACAACTTCCCGTCTGGGCTATGAGTCAACATTCCAAAGAGCATGAATGGGTCTCCCGCTCGCCCGAGCAAGTTTTTAGTTGTAGTTATCTAGGATTAGAGATGAATTAGGTGTAATGAGATATTCGATTCCTTTACCCACTTTTAAGTAACTATCTCGATCCTTGCCTGGGACAGCAGGTGGCGAGAAATGCTCGTTACGCAAAACAACCTGCTTAATTATGTTGTACCGATCCCTTAAAAATTGGGCTCGTGACATAGGAGAACCTCCGACGCTAGATTTATGCGAAGCCCTGCAGCGCAAGAGTCAGAATCAAACCAAGAAAGCGGAAAGGGCTAGTTACTTTTCGAAAGCTTTACGCTCGCTATTGAAGTTCCACCAGGGCATGTCGAACGCGTTGATCACATGCAGGTAGTGATCTGGGTTGACGTCCTCTTCGTCAAGGTCCTGCGTAGCCCCGCCTTCAGCTCCGAGTTGCATCATGTCATAGATTCTTTCCAGGACTTCCGTCGAAACAATCGCCGTGGCATCTAAGAAACCACTAAATATGGGTATATAGCGTCATATTGTCATATTTACTCACCATCTCGCTTCATGTACGCCTTGGCAATATACTCCAAAGAATCTTGGACATCACTGTCTGGAATGTTGTGTTCGTCTAGGATTTTGTCGAGAAAGGCGATCGCGTCTGTTGTCAATGAAAGTGAGTATTTACGGGTAAAAACCTGTGACCCATGAGACATGACTTGACGATTCAGGATGCTTGACATACCTGGACCATTCCGGTACGCCTTGAACTCATGGTGATTAAAGACGATGGAGTACAATCGTGAGGTTGTTGGCTCTTGGCAGGATACACACGATAGATCCCGTAAAGTCACGTGGCCGCGTGTAGATAACAAATACGTCCGACTTTGATCTCAGCCACCAACAGATGCTTGCGAACCCTTGCTACGAAATCGCCAATACTCGAGACGAAAAATCGACACAATTAATAGATACTTATTTATGGTCTCGTAAACCAGCTTTAACTTATTTGTTATACGACGACCAACCCCTGGCGGCCAATTGAATCCAATTCTTCCTAATGAGCAACAACAAAAACGTTCGCTGAGGGCTATCGGATGTCGAGCACATAGAAATGGCAATATCTTCCGGCCCAGCTGTTCCATTAATTACTCTAAATGCAATGATCACAATTTTCGAGAATTCATATCCTACTCCCCTTATCATATCTCGGGTTGATCCGTTACTGCCTAAATACAAGGCTCATGATTACTATTTCAGCGTGCATACAAGTAACCCGGACCCTATATATCTCGTTTCAAGGTCATGATCTATAGAATGAGCTCCTGGTATCCTTGTCCGTGTGACACAACTACTTTGAGGCCACAATCCGAACGAGCCTCCGTCACACCCTTGACTAAGTCGTCTATCCCGTCAACACGGCGCCTGCCCACTTGTAATCGGACCAGCAACGGACAAACAGTACAATCCAAAAGACCATTCAAAATATGGAGCGCATTCTTTGCTGGGCGAGTGTATTGACACAGCTCGCTTATATCCAGATGCTGCAGTTCCTTCAGGTTCTCTAGCCATTGTACCCAGATCGAACGGACAACCACGGCGTAGTCGAATATCGATAGATGAACAATGTTGTGATATTTGGAGGCTGCCGATGCCCATAAATTAGGTTCCTGGCTAAAGGACGACGATTCTAGACGTAGGACGAGCCGGCGAAGGCTAGGGGCTGATATAGCTGTCAATAACGAAACTCCCACGGAAGAGGGAAACCATTTGAGCTCAATCGTCTCCAGGTACGCCATCGAGATTTCATGGCCCGCGGGCTCAAGAACCTCAGACGCCGGAGTGCCCTCAAGAACTAGTTCAGTGAGGCGTGGCATCTCGGACACGATTGAAAGAACGTATCTGATTGGGACCGACCCGAGCCGTAGCCGCTTCATATCGTTGAGACACCAAGGCGAGATAGTGGGCGGAGGTAGCAGAGAGATACCGAAGAACTCGACGTGCCGAAGAGAACAGATACAAGGAAAGACTACGCTTTCGGAGGCGTTGTACACGCGCCCTAACCTAAAAGACAAACGCTGCAGCTGACTACTGAAGTACCCAAGATTGGCGTACTTTGAGAACTCATCGAGTTCCTCGAATATGATTCGCGTCAACTCGTGGCTCCCATCATGCTGAATCCACTCCAATGTAAGACTCGCCCAACGCCGCCAATGCGGCCTCGCCAGGTCCATGGCTTCCTTCAGATGCGTGCTGTTGAGATCCTCCCAGTTTGCACGAAGGTCAAGCGGAAGGGTGCCACTTCTCTCCAGATACAAAGTCGCCAGTGGGAAGTGGCTAAGTTGGACAACAGTCCACAGGGAAGGCGTCGAGATTGCAAGTGTACGCCAGCGGTTCGATACTTGTGCAGCAGTCATAGGAGCCAAATTATCTGCTGAAGTTACGAGGGAAAATACTTCAATGAGGAGTTCAGACGGCAAGTCGTCAACCAAAGCACTAGCTAGAGTATTTGGAACGGAGTGAACGAGGTGCGAACTAGAGTTTGAACAGGTCAGATGCGGAAGATTTCTTCTTGCCCAAACTTACGCAATAACGACACTAGTCAGAGGGGACAAAGGCATACCGTTTTGCTTCCCGTAGTTGTTGCTGCTGGATTAATTTGTCTAAGGGACATAGATATTTGCAATTCTAGGGACAATTTCGGACAGCTTGGCCAATTGTGTGGCTTTCGGGTGGCTAACATACGGTGGCTAATGTAATACACATGATAGACGAGGTCATAGCAACGCTGTGGTATGATTAGGCTGAGCCCTATAAAATCTTAACGAATAAGTAACCTAATTATCACGCGTTAACAATGAGGATATATAGGTATCAAGCACACTGGAATGGATAAGACCTTCCGATTTGACGCCGCTTTTGTGTTCCGCTCATTGTCCCACACATCGTATGCGCGATTCCCGGAAAATGCCCTGTATCTATCATGACATGGTGGGTTGTCATTGCTTGTACCTAATCAAAATTCACTCACAAGCTCACGGTTACAATTTCACCATACATACAAGTAACCAGGCCTCACCAGTGTCGTTTCAAAGTCACAATCTATAAACGGAGCTCTTTATATCCCTTGCCGTGTGATACAACTAATTTAAGACCGCAATTCGAACGGGTGTGCAGTAGGGTCTTGGCCAAGTTGTCTATCGAGTCAATACGGCGCTCGCTCACTTGCAGTCGGACCAGCGACGGACAAATGTTCTTCTCAGAATCCAAAAGGCCTTTCAAGACGTAACATGCGATTTGTTCTGTCTGAGGGGTTTGACAGAGTTGGCTTATATCAAAATGTCGCAGTTCCTTCAGGTTCTCTAGCCACTGCATCCAGGTCGAACCGATGGTCACGAAATAGTCAAATATCGATAGATGGACAAGTTGATGGTAGTTGGACGCTGCAGATGACCATACGTTATGTTTTGGATCCGAGGAACATAGTCGTGGATGCAAGGTGAGGCGACGGAGGTTGGGCGCGGACATGCCAGCCACTACTCTGTTTACGCTGTGAGCAGACACCTGTTTGAGCTCGAGTGTCTCTAGATGAATCATTGGAATTTGGCGGCTTGTAAGCTCTCTGGGCTTAAATACCAGAAGGCCTTGGAGAGCCAGCTCGACAAGACGTGGCATCTGTGACACAATCGTAAGAACGTATCGAGATGAAACCGGCCCGAGCTGTAGCTTCCTCATGTTCTTGAATGGCTCGGGCTGCATAGAAAATGGAGGTAGCAGATGGATACCAGAGAACTCGATGCACTGAACAGAGGTGATGCAAGGAAACGTAATGGTTTCGGTGGACGTGCACTCGCGACCTAGTTCAATAGATAGACCTCGTAGTTGACTATCGAAGTGTCCGAGATTGGCGTGCTTAGAAAAATCGTCTAGGACTTGAAATAGGGTGTGCATCAATGTTACGTTTTCAAGGCGCGGGTTTGACTCGAATGTAAAAGACTCCCAGCGGTGCCGATATGGCCTTGCCAGGTTCATGGCTTTCTCCAGGTCACTGTCGCCCAGGTTGTCCCAGTTTGCATGCAGCTGAAGCGGAAGGACGCCGCTTCTTCCTAGATATAAAGCCGCCAAAGAGGAGTGATGTAACTGGACAACGGTCCATAGGCGAGGTGTCGAGATTGCTAGTGAACGCCACTGAGCTGACACTTGGGTAACGGTCATAGGAGCCAAATTATCTGCTAAAGTCGCAAAATAGAATATATTGGCGAGTAGCTCGAGTGGTAAGCGCTGGGTTGAAGCGGGAGCTGGAGTGTGTGGGGTAGTGCGGGGCAACCGTAGACTAGTGAGGTGAACGAGTTAGTCTTTGAAAGATGACTTCGTTTCCAAACCCACCGAATAATTATTCTAGGCTGGGAGGACAAAGCCATGACGATTTGATCCTTATGATTGTTGGTGGCGAACTCATTTGTCCGAGCGGAGGGGATATTTGCCATCCCACGTGCGCATGTTAAGATTGAGCTAATACTACCATACACTCGAGGCATATTTGCAATCCCACGTGCGATTTTGAACAGCCAGGTTATGGGGTGGCTTTTAGGTGGCTCGCCAGGGAGAGGTGAGTGATCACGACGACACTGTGTTAAGATTGAGCTAAGTACCTTACAATATCAACGAAAATAAGTAACCCGATGGTCAGACATTCTTGTGGTACAGTTGATGGCAAAACACAAAGCATCCACAAAACAAGATTTCCTCCTCCTCCACGCGGGGAGGCAACGGCCGAACGGCCAAAAACGAATGGACAAATGCACACCAGCACTTCCTACAACAAACAAAACAAATGTGTAACAAGACAACAAAAAAGAGCGCTGGGGCGAGGAAAGAACGTGCAGTGACGTTAATCACTGATTAATGTATCACGAATAAACGAATGAAATAGGAGAAAGAAAGCTAAATAATGATGTGTGCTGCAGGAAGGGTATACAACTTATGCCATTGGGTATGCCTTTACGGCGACGCTCCCTGGTCGCCCTGGCGCCAGGTTTCAATCCATCTACTCTTCTCTAACGCGCAAAATCGGGATGCGACAATTCAAATGGGTGTTTCATGTCCTTCGGTTTCAATTATCGGGAACCGAGGTGATGAATTTCGACGCCACGATTTGCGGGACCATCGCCAGTGAGAGCGGTCGTGCTCGTCCCCGCCTGGTAGAATGCTCTTCTCAGAGCGGGACTCGCAGGAGCGTATGCCCGAGGTTAAGAGTGCGACGAGCCTGTCGCGTGCCAGGACCGGTCCAAGCGAGAGTAACGACAACACAGCCAGTTTGAACAAGATCGTGGGAGATGTGAGTAGGCCCCGGAGCGTCAAGCCCTGCATATCTGAACTCGCAAACGCCTGCAAGATATCACCAATCTAAACACCCTAGGGTCAGCGATTTAAGTTTACATACGTCATTCAAAACAACTTACCTGACACGTGACCGCGGTCCAAGGGAGTGTGCCAAAGAACGCGCCCAGCGCACAGGCGCTCAGAGGCACCTCGCAGACCCCACAGGCAATATTAATGCCCGACCACGGAACAACTCCGACGAGACGCATGACTGTGAGCCGGACCCAAGTAGGGGACTTGGTGCGGTCGCCTGTGGGACTGGATGGTCGCGAGGTTGTAATTGGCTTGTCCGAAAGTGAATTATCTGACTCTGAATCGTTTCCTTCGAGTGCTGAGCGGACGAGGTGGAGAGGTCGGGGGACGAAGCGACGGACGAGCGGAGTAAGTGGAGCGGAGAGGAGAGAAGATCCAATAGAGCCGATCGTTGTTAGGATGGTCATGACCAAAGTGCCCAAAGCTGGCGAAAGCAAGGCACCGCCTAATACGTTCTAACACAAAGGTGTTAGCATTGGGATTCAAAAGAGCGCATAGATGCTCACAAGAATCACGCTCCCGGGGATGGAAAATGCGTGTTTCCATATGGCAACCTAGCAGTGGTGTGAGCTTAAGTCTGAAAATATTGAAACAGCGACTTACGATAGAGAGAACGCCCAGAACATGTGCCTTTCCAGCCAGCCCACTATCCGCATATGCTTGTAGCTCCCTTCCAAGGAGCGCAACCTCTTGCAAAGTTCGGGGCACTCGGTCCAGGGAATGGATAGGGAGCGAAGATATTCCCCAAATGACCGGAATCGAGGTCACGACAAACACAAGAGCCAGGAAGATAAGCGGCAAGAGGTATTGGCGACGCCGATTCGATTCGGGCAAAGCAGCACGAGCACAAGAGACCGCAAAGGAGCCCCCAGAGAGGACAGGGGTTGGGAGCGAAGGGATAGGCATCGGTGAGGCGACGAACAAGGACGCGAACCTGGCCTTGCGCGGGGGCGACTCGATAGGTGTGGTTTTAACATCCTGGGCTGCGTCTGTAAGCGTCTCCGCCTCGTGGCCCTGGTCCGTCGGCAAAGACCTAAGTTTGAGCGCAAGCGAGTCGAACATGTCTCGTGCTCGGATAGGCGTCTCTGGAACTGGCGATTCGGGAGTAGGGGGGACGTCGGTATGTGCTCGTGCCCTAAAGGACGAGGACCGGAAGGTTGATAAAGTGAGCGGGATAGGCACAGCGGAAGACGTGGACCCGGACCTCGCGCGACCGCACAACCGCCGGGGTGAGAGCGCGCTAGTCCGCTGCGACCCCGAGTTCGCCATATTGGGGTATACCAGGGATGCATCGGCCATAATAGGGTATTGGGGCGTCGGAGACGAGTCGTGCAGCACACAGCTCACAGTTTTTTTTAATAGCAGAAAAGACAGACAAAAGATTCTGGCAGTTGGTCGCTCGGCATCCCGAACTTTGAATCCAAATTCGGCTGCAAATCATCCGCGGGTTGCTAAGCGCTGAATGCAGATCCATCAAATTCCGACGTAGCATCAATCCCATCACTAAGACGCGCGGTCGCGGAGGGTCGCGGCAGGCGCATCGCGCGGGGAATGTGTCCCAACAGCCGAAGACGCGGCCCGCAACAAAAGCTTTTCAGCGCGCATCGCCGTGATGCTTACAAAACTAACAGTATTTACGGCGACCGACGGGACTCCGACGGGGCGGCTTACAAACTACGGCTCACAAGTTGAGTTTCACTTGGTATAGGATGTCAATTAGAACAGACAGGTCTGTCGTGTCCCGTCGCGACAAATAACCCACCAACTCACACGTCATATGCCAAGCCTCGCAGCATTCGAAAGCTTATGCAACAACCAATCCAAATTTCACCAGCCCTCGGCATAATCACGGTCTCACCGCCAACCAGTGTATCATCCGTCCACATACCCAAAGAATTCTTCCAAGACCACCAGAGACGAAGAAAAAATGGGCATGTCGTTCAAGCATAGCATAAGCACCACGGCGGCATTGATAGTACAGCCAAACAGCACGGAGGTAAGAGGCAAGGTGAAACACAGGAGTGGGAGTGGGACGGGATGGAGTAGCGTGGATATGCGGTCGACCCAGCCTGTTTTTAGTGCGCCCTCCTGCTCTCCTGGATGATCGCACCGAGCTCCTCGAGCTTTCGCTTCGAGCGGAGGAGAGTCCCTAGCTAGATGCGCCAATTCGTATCATAAGCTAACTAGCTTAAGCATACATTTGACAAGGAGCACTCACCCTCTTCTTCGTCAGCTTGCGCGCCTTCTTATCCTACAAGGCAAAACCACAGTTCGAATTAGCATCGCATGAAATAGTCAACAAACTAATATAATGAAACGTACCTTCGAGTTACGCAGCAACTCCATCACACGACGCTCATACGGCGCAAATCCAGCAACCTCACGGACGACCGAGCGCACAAGCTTGGTCTTCGCAGACTGGCCTCCCTTGCGGTGACTGGGCTTCGCAACCTTGTCGATCGGGGTGGTGGGGTGGCCGGTGTTAGGGCCGTATCGGAGGTCTGACCGCAAGAAATCGCACGTTCAGCATTGATGTTGATTTCGAGCGTAGTTCAGGCGTTGTTTACTCACTAGTGCGGGCGACAGCCATTTCGTCTTGAAGTTGTCGAAGTCGGTGGTTCGGTCGTTGATACTGTCCTTCGGATGCGGAAACAGATTTGGTCCTATCAAGTCTCACACGTAAAGCCACAACACAGCCGCACACTTAGGGCAATTGGCTCTCGAGACTCAAGTTACAGCAGCTTCAATGAATTCTGAAATAAACTACCAATGAAAGCACACCCAAAGAACATGTATCATGACGAGACGCAATAATACAAGAGGGAAAATTTATACAGCGACTGTCGTTGGGTTCTCTACGATTGAGCGAGCTGCCCGCAGCATCATGTCTACCTCTTGGAACTTGAGGTTCAGTGCGCCCTTGCCTCGTCGGAAGCTCTGGGGGCGGGGAGGAATGTCCTCGGCGGGAGTCGCAAGAGAGCTCGAGCTAGAGGAGCGCGAGAGCGAAGAGCGCGGCGCGTCAGAGTCGTCCGTGGGGGCGGGCAGGGCGGCAGGCGCCGGCCGTGTCGCGCTACTCGCAAGGTTGGTAGCAGGGATGGAGGGAATAGAGGGTTTCCAATCAGACGCAAGAAGGTTATGCTGCCTGCCGTGGCGGGCAGAGCTTGATGGAGCGGGTTGTTGTCGTTCTTCCTCTTCCTCTTCCTCGTCGTCGTCATCATCCTGTAATCATATTAGGGTCATATCAATGCACTACTAATCGTGCGTACCTGTGAACCATCG
>JANWGL010004408.1:0-10281 GCA_025200755.1 Ceratobasidium sp. C01 | reverse complement strand
AGTGGTGCCTACCTTAGTTAGCGTTTACATTACCCAAGATATTAGCCACCCAAGCCAATGTAAATCAAATTGTGGTGCAGGGTCCATCCCATCGACCGTTGCTCCCGATCACCCATATCCAAAAATACAAGCACCCACCATGTCTTCATCTAGTGCGTCTGGTTCGGGCCCGCCGTCGCCTGCGACGTCTGCTACGACCTCACCGGAAATCGGGATGGGTGAGCTTTCACTCAAGGACCCAGCGTCTATTTCGGAGAAGGACAAGGCTGAGGCGGCCAGGCTTAAGGCAGAGGGGAATAAAGAGTTCCAACGTACGTGTGTTTGTCTCCATTTGAACGCAAGTGATATTTGGGAGAGTTTGTATTGATTGGGAGCTGAGTGGTGTAGAGAACAAGTTTGTGGAAGCCGCATTAAAGTATTCGGAATCGTTGGAGCATAATCCGTTCGATGCGACTGTGTATTGTAACCGTAAGTACTCTCAAAATGTAAACTCTTGCCATGGACAGGACTGGACCAAGGCTTCTAGGGGCTTACATGCGAATGAAGATTGAACAGCATGGGTTCGCGATCGACGATACGAGTGAGTGCGGTCCGTGTGTTTCTTGGAGTATTGTGCCTGATGCCACTGGCGGGATGTAGCAAAGGCGATTGCACTCGACCCAAAATACGTCAAGGCGTATTATCGGTGCGTCTCTTCCTGTTTCTATGTCGTGTAGGCGCTTTGTGTTGAGTACAGTGGTGAGGATAGACGAGCACTGTGTTACTTGTCTATCTTGAGGCCTCAACAAGCTGTGGCAGACTTCAAGAAGACAGTTCAGCTCGATCCAAAGAATGCAAACGCCAAAACCCAGCTTGATGCGACAGTTAAGGTAGGTCTTCATTCCGCGCCGCTATACATCGTTAACTCCTTAATTACGTAGCTCGTACGAAGAATGGAGTTTGAGAAAGCGATCGAGGTCGGGGATGAAGTCTCTACTGTCTCCCGCTGCCGGGAAATCATCACTCAAGGCGGATGCGACGTCGACGCCTCCCATAAAGGTCTCCAGTTGCCGAAGGACGGTGAAGGAAACTACACAATCGACCAGGCATTTATGGACTCAATGATTGCCGCGTTCAAGGACGGCAAGAGCATACATAAGCGGTTTGCATGGGAGATCATATTGGCGTCGTACGAGCTACTCGCCAAGGAGGAGTCGATGGTGGAGTTTGAGCTTGAGGTACGTTTCGCGAGATGTGTAGAGCTCGCGAACTGATCGTGGTTGCAGGAAGGAGTCGAGTGTGATATCATTGGAGATACCCACGGTACGTTTCTAGGTGTTGGCCGTCGTGGGATACTCACAAACTTGACGCAGGGCAATTCTACGACCTCATTCATCTACTTTCCCTTACTGGTTCTCCTAACGAGAAACACGCTCTTGTCTTTAACGGCGACTTTGTTGATCGTGGCTCTTGGTCTGTGGAGGTCGCGTTGACGCTCTTCGCGTATAAGTGTCAGTTGTTTCCCACACCATCTAATTTACGCTAATGAAGGTTCTCCTGAGAAGGGCTCTACCCTAAACGCGTGTTCTTGAATAGAGGAAACCATGAGACCAAGGTACGTCGAGGTTTAATTTGACTACTAAGCATATAGCTAAGGATTTCCGGTCGCGTGCAGGATATGAATAAGGTATTTCGTATCACTCTACGTAATGCTTGTGGCGCTGATATATTTTGATTAGGTGTACGGATTTGAAGGGTATGTACATGTTCGTATTTTGATCCTAGTGCACGAAGTAATATGTTGGGTTCATAGCGAGGTCAAGCATAAACACGGCGAAATGACCTATAAGGCAGGCGTTTACCCCAAACCTCTCGTTTATACGCATTAATCAGCTTGCTCTTCATCAAACTAGCTCTGGTCTGAGGTCTTCACTGCCCGTACGCATATGATACCCCTCACAAAACTATCCCCCTACTGATCTTTGGCCCTGCAGTTCCTCTGGCGACCCTGGTTAGCCCCGCACTCCCACCCGTATCGACCTCTAAAGCGACTGCAATCCTCTCACCGGAGGGCCGTAAGCGCTTCTTCATCGTGCACGGTGGTCTCTTCTCTAGAGACGGCGTCACGCTTGAAGAGATTCGAAAGATCCAAAGGTTGGGGAGGCAGCCAGGCAACGAGGGGCTTATGTGCGAGGTACGTTGTTGTAAATGTTTAGAGGAGTGGTTGTTAAAGCTGGGCTCGATGTGGTAGTTGCTGTGGACGGATCCACAAGAAGCGCCCGGACGAGGGCCGAGCAAACGAGTGAGTAACCCCTTAATGTGACCGAACTTAGACTAATTTGATTAATAGGGTGTCGGTTAGTTTCAATGATCCATTCTGTGCCCGCGGCCCAACCTAATAACGTTTCTAACAGGCCTTGGATTCGGCCCGGATGTAACTCGAAAATGGTGCGAACTAAATGGCGTAACCGGTATCTTGCGCTCGCACGAAGTGCGCCAGGGCGGCTATGCTATTGAACACGACGGTCTATGCACGACCGTGTTTAGCGCGCCGAACTACGTCGACCAGGTCAGTGTCCCTTCCATCTCTCCCCCAGATCAATTGTGACAACCCCCCTCCCCCCATCTTCCAAGGTGGGCAACAAAGGCGCATACGTCCGAATCGACGCCCGAGGTGAACGGTCGTACTTCACATTCGAGGCGAAACCACACCCGCCGATGAAACCCATGGCGTATGGAAACGCGGGCCTCGGGATGGGAATGTAATTGCACTCCGGACACTGAGGAGAATAGTCTTAACGATGTTCCGGCGCGGTCAATTACGTGGTGTCGGTTTGACGGGTTGCGGGGTATCTGAACTGTGTTTAAGTGTGGAATACATGCGGCTGTATAAGTCTGATATCTGTGCTGCGCTACAGGATAGGTTCGGTTTGGGGTAAGGTAGACGCATGACAAAGTTTACCACGTGTTACATGTAACCGTTACAATGCTCTCAAAATTGCATTTATTCGAGCCTACCAGGCGTCACAGGACAAAACAACGGAAACGAAGCCCATAGAGTTGTAGATAATTCCAGCTCGCATCGTTTGGCGTAGATTTGAAGAGATTCTGAGACGAAATGGGAAAGTAGTAGGCAAACCTCTCTGGGAATTGGCTCGTCGCCTACTGAAAAGATGAATGCTGGAAGCATACCAAACCATTTGTTTTGGTGCCGATGGCGTTTAGGCATGCCTATATTACATATCAGTTATTTTTGCTTATTTTTGAGAGATGTTTTGCCGAAGTTATGTGATGTACAAAGTGGGCAAAGGCGGATACAACTAGATAACCACCAATAATTCCCGAAAGAGGTTTGCCTACTACTTTCCCATTTCGTCTCAGAATCTGTTCAAATCTACGCCAAACGATGCGAGCTGGAATTATCTACAACTCTATGGGCTTCGTTTCCGTTGTTTTGTCCTGTGACGCCTGGTAGGCTCGAATAAATGCAATTTTGAGAGCATTGTAACGGTTACATGTAACACGTGGTAAACTTTGTCATGCGTCTACCTTATAATTAGGGCAGTTCAATATTATAGTGATTCGGGAATCGCTTAGTTGGCGAACTCAGCTGACGTTGTCGATATGGGCGCTTAGATAATCCCACCTCACCCAAAGCGCCAATTCAACTTCAACCTTGACTTATCATTACACAGTGCATTATTCTCTCAACAATTCTAGCATCAAACTCACTTTGTCACTTCAATTAAATCATGTCGACGCTCTCCGCTGATGTTTTGCGTCTCGTCCTTATTTCGTCGACCCCGGCTACCATTAGACGCTGCCAGCGAGTACGTTTTGTCATATAATTGTCATGCAACAACTCTGAAGATCACTGTGCAGGTCTGCCGCTTGTTGAAGAACATGATTCAGGCGGACACGTATATGCAATACCTACTGGACCTTGATGCTTGCGGCTATGTCGAACCTCTCGAGCCTCGACTGGATTTGACGTACTCTGCGAAACGCGAGATTATACGAAAACATCGCCTACGGTGGCAACATCCTCAGGGTATACTTCCGACTGAATACGTGGTACCATTTGGCGAGGGGTATTCCCGGATGTATGTTGATGGGGTGTACGTCTGGGACATGATAATTTCGAATCCTACCTCCGGTTCGACCCGCCAACTTCATTTCCATCAGTTTCCCTCGACCAATCGTGGAGTTGAATACAACCACTGGGTGATCTCTGACCTTGATGTGCACATCTGGAAGTATGATATTGATCCTGGACAAGATCTACTAGTGATATTTGAGATTCCGCATGTTCATGGAGGCGAGTATGTACATAACGTGCATCTGCGCTCGATGTCACCCAACGATATCGATCCAAGAAAATCTTCTGAAACCGCTGTTCTAGTCTACAAGTCTGGCTCATGTAGCATATTCAGAGCCGAAATACTTGGCCATCTGCTTGCTGTTGGGTTCCGTTCGGGGGATATAGATATACCATCCTGCCTCGTCATATGGAATTGGACTACTGGAACCGAGCTCCTGGTGAGTGGACAGTTGGATAAGTTTGCCGATTTTCTCAATTTAGGCACACATAGCGTCTGGAAGCCCTGGATGGCAATTGTGTGTTTGCTCTAATCGCGGATGACTTGATTGTGCTCCCCCGCACTCGCGACCGTGTACGACCTGGTCCTCATACAGCGGCGCATAGATTCTTGGATGTGTACCGATTTGACCCGCGCGCGGTCACGTCTACCAAGCCTACTCACGTCGCCGCATTCGTATTACCAGTCTTTAATCACCAGGGATTACAGATCGCTACCTTTTTCCGCCGGAATACTAGGACTGGAACACCTAGCATCGGAGCCAAGTTAGGTCGCCCCTCCAAGGTGTTCAACACTGCACCAAATCATGAGCTTTTATGCATCGACATTTTCGAAGGTTCCACGTTCGTCAGGACTCTCTACGTCGCTTCGTCCGAGCTACTCAGCATTCTCGATCAACTACCACACCACACGAGTCATGTGGATGTGCCATGGGTCGGCTGGGCTGAAAAAACGTCGTGGGTTGATGCCAATGATTCAGGCTTTCAATCTACGTACCCTGGGTTTGGTCAACGCGAGATTGGATTGCTAGCGAGGAATTCTGGCATTGAGCGTAAATTGGTTATTCTTGACTTCGATCAGAATCGGGTCAACCAAGCCCTGTTGGACGAGTCGGCTGTGTGGGAGGTATGCACCCCTGCTGATAATACCCCTACCAATCATCCCCTCAGGCAGCTCGATGATGCGGTGTTTTGCGGCCAAGATACTTTTGCGAGGAGAAAATACATGAAGATTGAGTTCTCAGCGGAAAACGGCGTAAGGGGTAACGTTAAGATTGACGACGAGCGTAGTGAGTATATGCGCACATTGTTTATGTTTTAATGTACGATTAAGTCACTTTCATGGTTTTAGTAATCGATGAGGCAGTAAGCTTGGTCACTACATCGAAGAACGAAACATTGATATTCGTTTCAATATAGTACGATGAAGACACGATGCGACTACGGGTTTATTCCTTTTGAATCTGCCTCTCACAAACCTTTCGTTTCTTATACTGTGTAGCTTTGTCCGGATTTCCCGCAATGTCCCCCATAGTATTTTCGCAGTTGACGCATAATCAGATTGTACAAAGCGGGCTACAATCCAGATATGAAAACTTAACAAATAGATTCGAGAGCTATGGGGAGCACTTGGTTGGTAGACGGGAGCCGGAAGGAACATATGAGATGCTCCAACCGAAGAGAAGGCTGAAACCGACTATCACTCACCACCTCCGCTTCGAAGCGGAGGTGGATATGGATAAGGAATTTCTTATCACTCCGCGTAATGTCTGTGGTGCCGATATATCGTGATTAGGTGTACGCTTCTGAAAGGTGTGCATAAGTTCGTATTTTGATACCGATGCCCAAAGTAATACACTGGATTCAAGCGAGGTCAAGCATAAACACAGCGAAATGACCTATAAGGTAGGTGTTTATCTCGAACCTGTCGTTCATATGCACTATTCTACCCGCCTGTTAAACATGGCTCTGGTCCGAGGAGTTCACAGCTCGTACGTGCATGCTACCTCTCACATAACCAGATTCTTGCTCACCCAGTGTCATCCGTCCCCTAGCGACCCTAGTCAACCCCGCACTCCCGCCCGTCTCAACCTCTAAAGCAACTGCAATCCTCTCACCCGAAGGCCGTAAGCGCTTCTTTATCGTGCACGGCGATCCTTTCTCTAGAGACAGCGTCACGCTTGTAGAGATTCGGAAGTTCCAGAGGTTGGGGAGGCCACCGGGCAACGAGGGGCTTATGTGCGAGGTACATTGGTACATACGATATGAACGTTTAAAGGGGCGGTTATTGAAGTTGAGCTTGATTCGGTCGTTGCTCTGGACGGACCCACGGGAAGCACCCGGAAGAGGGCCAAGAAAACGAGTAAGTGTCCAACTA
This sequence comes from Ceratobasidium sp. C01, assembly GCA_025200755.1. Taxonomy (NCBI): domain Eukaryota; kingdom Fungi; phylum Basidiomycota; class Agaricomycetes; order Cantharellales; family Ceratobasidiaceae; genus Ceratobasidium; species Ceratobasidium sp. C01. The sequence goes on along the minus strand of JANWGL010004408.1, from coordinate 3,826 downwards.
GTAGGACTGAGCTAAAACTGACTTGCTTAATAGAGTGTCGGTTAGTCTGAACAAAAGGTTTTCAATGCAGTTCTACTTGATGGCGTTTCTACCAAGTCTTGGATTCGATCCGGAGTAACTCGAAAATAGTGTGAGCTGAACGGCGTAACTGGTATCTTACGTTCGCATGAGGTGCGCCTAATGAAACCGATGGCGTATGGAAATCCGGGCTTGGGAATGGGGATTCCACTCTAAGCACGGAGGAGAGCAGTCTTGACGGTATTCCGACGCGGTCAAATACTCGGTGTAAGTTTTACGGGTCGTGGGGTATATGAACTGTATTTAGGTGTGGAATACATGCGGTTGTATATGTCTGACATCTGTGCTGCGCTACAGGATAGATTCGGTTTGAGGTATTATCAGGGTATTCAATATTAGGGTGATTCGGGAATCACGTAGTCGGGGAATTCCGCTGAGAGCTCTTCAGGTAGAGGTGAGGAAGTGGTGAAGAGGGAGAAGGAGGAGCGCCGCAATCCACGGGATGGGGAATGAGAGTGCGCCTGAAGTGCCCGTGTCCGGCGCTCCACTACCCGACGGACATACCGTCCCGTTCTGTATTCAAAAGCGCCCAATTAGTCCAGTCAGAGAGGCCACCATCAGTATAATCTTTTATTGGCGTAAACGAGGTAAACAAACTCACAGGTGCAAGTGGATCCGCCGGACAACACACACTATCCCCAAGATTGTTCACACTACCAAGCGCCGCGGCATCATGTCCGCCCGCCCAATCATCGACACATGAAACAGACTGATAGCTCACGTTCCACACTCCAAAGTCCTACGAACAAAAGCGCATAGGGAAACACGTGTGTTAGCATCAGAAAATTCGGATTTAGAGCTGGGCTTAGGTGAGAACATTGGCTTACCGTGTATCCTGGGATTGTTATAAAATATCCGGTCAGTCTCTAGGGGAGTGTCTTGCACGAAAAAGGCTTACCGTAATAAGATTCATTGGAAGGAAACCAATTGTCGGGAACTGCTACGGATGGCCAGACAAGATCAAAGTTGAGCCAGGTCCCCCCGCTTGAGGCCAGTTAGATCATGCTGCTGGCTCATGAACTCGAGGGTCGACTTACGCATTAACTTTTGATTCAGTCGCGTCACACCATTGGGAAATAGCTGGACACTGCAGTCTTGTTCAGTCTTAAAAATCTGTTTTGGCTACGAGGATGCTCACTTGGTCCGTGACCTTCACTACGATTGACTTGGTAGGGCTCGGGTAAAATGGGGGGTCGGAAAGGAAGGTGTTCAAGAGAGTGAGATTAAAGCACCGACCTAGATAGTAACTCATGTGTTACATGCACAACCAAAGAGTGCGAGGAACGTGCAGGACACTTACCGCAGCTTGGTCCATAGCCCACTGTTCCGTCGCTCCCAAACGCGAGAGCAGATAGGGCGGCAGTAGGATAATACGTACTTCCACCCGTACAACCACAGCTCGCAATGGTTCCCTAAATCCGTTGGATAATATTATCGTCAGTACTTCGCCATTATTAAAAAATGCAGCAAACGAAACATACCACGTCCATTGTATAGTGTGTCATGGTTGCAATCCCATCATTTGCATAGGTCCAAGCGTAAACGACGGAGGCTAATAGGGACGGAAAACTGAGCAGGATTAACATCGTGGCATAGATGCAAGGAGGGTCTGCTTCGGCATCACCTGAATCTCCAAGCCACGAGGTGGAGCGGTGGTGACGTCAGCAAGGGGCCTGTTTTGTTTTGACTTTGATTCGAGCTCAAACAGGTTCAAGTAAGTACACGTATATAGGACTGTAATTAAACCAAATCAACATGAGAGGCTTTGGGGAAGAACAGCCGAAAAGAGAATACCAGCATGAGTCCTGCCAGACTCAAGCATAATCAGTCAATGGAAGTCTAACTTTTGGGGGAATTGTTGAATATCCCACGTGGATCAATATGGGCGCTTATTGCGGACCGCAAAACGGTTTGCCAGAAGCGCACCTACAATAACCCCACCTCACCCAAAGCGTCAATTCAACTCCAGTCAAGTCTTTGTATTACACAGTGCGATACCTTCTCAGCGATCGCAGTGTCAAGCTCGCGCTATCGCTTCAATTAAACGATGTCGGCCTTTGAAACACTACCTGCTGATGTTTTGCGCCTGGTCCTTATTTTATCGACCCCAGCCGCTATTAGATGCTGCCAACGAGTGCGTTTTTGTAATAGACTTGTTATTAAACACCTCTGACGAACACTGCGTAGGTCTGCCGCTTGTTGAGAAACACAATTCAGGCGGACACGTATATGCAATACCTTCTTGATCTTGACACTTGCGGCTACGTCGAACCTTTCGACGTTCGACTGGATTTGACGTACTCTGAGAAACGCGAGATAATTCAAAAACACAACCAGCGATGGCAACATCCTCAGACCGTCCTACCGATTGAACTCGTGTTACCACTTGGCGAGGAGAGTCTTTGCTGGACATATGTTGATGGGGTATATGTCTGGGACACGAAACCCTCGAATTCTACCACTGGTACGACCCGCCAGCTCCACTTCTGTCAGCTTCCTTCGACCAATCGAGGGGTTGAATACAACCGCTGGGTGATATCCGATCTGGGTTTGGAGGCCCAAGGCTTTGCGATTGATCCTGAACAGGATCTACTTGTGATATTCGAGGTTCCGTATGCTCACGAAGGCGAGCATGTGTACAATATGCATCTGCGGTCTATGGCAAACAATACTACCCATCCGAGAGCATGTTCAGAATCCCCTGTTCTGGTCTACAAGTTTGCATCGTCGACATTTCCGAGTACAATATTCAAAACCGAAATATTTGGCCATCTGCTAGCTGTCGGGTTTCCTTCAAACGATAGTTATACACTATCCCGTCTCGCCATATGGAATTGGACTACCGGGACAGAGCTCCTGGTGAGTGAGCGATCCCATATGTTTACCAATCTACTAAATTCAGGCATATATAGAGTCTGAAAATCTTTAATCATGATGATTCATTTGCCCTAATTGCAGATGACTTGTTTGTGCTCCCTCGCTCCGGCGAAAATGACAGCCTATGGGCCAGTCCTCCTACAGGGTTGCATAGATCTCTAAATGTTTATCGATTCGACCCGCGCGCAGTCACTTGCATCGAACCTACTCGCGTCGCCTCATTCGTATTACCAGTATTTAAACACCAGGATCTGGATATTTTGACTTTCTTTTGTGGTCATCCTAGGGCTAGAGCGTCTAGCATCGGAGCCAAGTCAGGCCGTTTTTCCAGGGTGTTCGATGCGACACCAAACCATCAGCTTTTATGTATCGACATTTTTGAAACCTCCGCATTCCCTAGGTCTCTCTGTGTCACTTCGTCTACGCTTCTCAGCATCATCGACCAAATATCACACCATGCGGGCCATGTGGATATACCATGGGTCGACTGGGCTGAAAAAACATCGTGGATCGATGTCGACGATATAGGTCTTGAAATTACACCCTCTGGATTCGGGCAGCGTATGGTTGGGCTTCTGTCGGGGCATTCTTTCAACTCTGGGGTAAGATTGGGCATTCTCGATTTTGACCAGAATCGAATCAATCAAGCTCTATCGGACGAGACAACCGCGTGGGAAGTATACACCCCTGTTGACGATACTCCTGTCGACAGTCCACTCAAACGGCTCGATGATGCAGTGTTTGGTGGCCAAGGCAACTTTGCAAGAAGAAAATACATGAAGACTGTGTTCTCGGTGGAAGGTGGCAGTGGGGGTCATATTAAGATTGACGATGAGTATAGTGAGTGCATACGTATGTTTATGTGTTTATT
>JANWGL010004402.1:0-19522 GCA_025200755.1 Ceratobasidium sp. C01 | reverse complement strand
GAGGGCGACGTTTGCCGATGAAAATAACCAGCGAGCGCAGCCTTGAATGTATCTTTGCGCGAACTCCGAAACGACGTGACGAGGCTTGTGCACTAGAAACAAATTAGTATGAAGAAATAATAACGGACGAGTTCACAAAATGAAACGTACGTATTTCACCATTGCCAAGTCAAACGGATAGTTCATCCCTGGGGCCTTGGTGGCACAAATCGTGGCCCATTCCTCCATCATACACGTTTCGATCAATACCAGATCCCCCTCGCGCGCCACGCGCGCCTCGCACGCTTCAATTGGGAGGTCATCGTCGTAACTACCAGCCGCAATGTATTTAGCTCGGGCGAGGTTACCGGCCTCATGAAGGAGTGGCCGAATGGCCGCGGGTTCAAACGTGTTGAGGGAAGATCTAGTGCTATTCTGTTTTTCGGGTAAGCAAAACGATATCAGCAAAGGTAGGCAAGAACCAACCTTTTTACCAATCGCACGTGTGCTGATCTCCATACCCGACTCCTCTGAATCGAATATGAGTATCGATTCGAAATCTTCGGCTTTGATCTTCGGCTCTCGTTTCAACCCTGGTGTGCGGCGAACACTGTTGTCATAAGCCGTGTCAGGTACTAGCGGTAACTTTGGGTTAGCATAGTAAACGAGAAACGAAATCACTGCTAACCTTTTCGTTTCTTACTCTCCGGGATATGTACGGAGGCGGATCGGGGTCTATTCTGTGGAACAGAGGGAAATCCCGGCGCGGATGGCCCGTTGTGCTTGACTTCGGGGCCCATGCGAGATTTGGGGATGAGAGACACGTTGCGCGTTGAAGGGGGAGGCAGAGGTGAAGCGGCCTTCGTATGGATAAAGATCGCTTGGTTGTCTTTGGTACGAGGTGCGGGTGCATAGTTATGGGGGGTTGTGCCGTCTCCAGTGCGCGATAACGATTTCAGACGGGCTATGGAGGGCTGGAGCTGGCGAGATGGTTTGGGGGCAGTGTCGAGTGAGTTGGATTTGGAGGTATGAACAGCGACGGCAGGTGTAGTAACTGTTGGCGCGGTTTTGGACACGGCGGGCCAAAGCGCAGTTTTGGTCGCGGCGGGCTTAGTGTGCGTGGTCAAAGAGTTGCCAGACGTGGAAGGCTTCGAATTTGGGGTGTGTGAAGTCGTGGGGGCAATAGGACGAAAAAGCTGACGGTTGTTGGTAGTGTTAGGACGCAACGGGTTGGGTACCTGCTTGCCGTGCGCCACCGTCGTGCTGTCCGTGCGACGCAAAGGGACAGCCCCTGTGGCACCAGGTGGCGGTGCAACTGGATGACCAGGGGACTTTCGAGCCACCTTGGCTTCTGACGGTGCGACGGAGCGTTGTTGAGTCCCAGGAAGATAAACGGCTACTCGAATTGAATGAATATACTATTTCAATGCAAAATAAGAATCAAATTCATACCTTTAGGAGCAGGTGCACGCGCGCGCTTTTCCTTCATTGTATGTTCAGTAGCACTCGGTTTGATCTAAGTCACACTCGTCAGCAAGATGTCGAAATATTTTAAAGAATAAAACTCACTCCGGGATATCTAGGTTTATCCTGGTCGGCCAAATCCGAAGATTTACCTTTACCTTTCTTCTTGCTACCAGCCTTTTTCTTTGAGGGTTGAGCGTCTTCATCAGGATCGGCACGGAGCAGGATCTCGAGTTCTTCAAGACCAATATCCCCGCTGCGTACCGCCTCGGTATAGTCTTTGCCTTCGCGAAGTTTGAGGGTATGGACAATCCAAGCGATACGATCTTCAATGTCATCCTCGTCCTCGTCGCCAAGGGGTTCTGTAAATTAAACCAGTATGTTAGTATCGTGAAATGTAAGTTAAGGGAGGGAACATACCCCGGTCCAGCGGGCGATCCTTTGGTGGTTCAACCATTGCGTGGATGAAACGCGGGTCATCGTTTGGCGGAGGCTGTGATTCGATTTGCTGTTTCAAAGCCTTCGCCGCTTGCTTCTTTTCGTACTTCAATCGGTCTCCCACTCGCTGGCTGACTAAACACACATGTGTGGTGTAAGCAAAAATGTTATCTGCTCGGAGGCTAAGTTTGAGTGGTACTTACCTGCTTCTACTGCCTGTGGGGGGACTCGTGAGGTGCGTGACGATCGTCGCACTTCTGTTGCAGTGCTAGGCCCTTCCGGACGGGCGCTGGGGTCGCCAGGCATGGTGAGAGTCTGATAGATAGAACCAAGTGTCAAATGTAGTGACGGACGTGTAAACGAGGAGGGAATTTTCGCTTTGAGGGGTTAACGCAGAGTCGCGCATGCACTTAAACACTTATTCTGTAGCGCTGGCAGCAAAAAGCTTTGGTGTTCGAAAATTTCTGACATTGATTTCGGGTGTATGCTACAGTTCTGAATGTACATGCGAGAAGTGATATTGACTGTATAGCAAGACAATCTATCAGAAACCAAAGATATATCTAAGTGGTCTAACTTACCCGGCACTGGACTCGTTATTTGATGGAACATTGTTAGTCGCAAACTAGCCAAACGTCCTCCGCAACCACCATTTGTGGCCCAGGGTGTGGACGCGGACAAAACTTGGACGCGTTGAGCGGAGGGGAAGTGCGAGAGAAAGGAGCGTAACTCCGTAAGATTCTGATACTAATAAAAAGAAACTACTGGTCGGTAAGTCAATGTGATCAATATCTTAAGAGGACAAAAAGAATGGCGCATACATGCACTTACCAGCGAGGGAAAAGCTATTTTACACATACAAACCGATGGTGTGACCGAAACCTATGAGTATATCACTGAAGGGGCACCAGCTCGTTGAAGTATTGGCAAGCCACCTAGATCACGTGCAATACAAAAATATCAGTTCGCAAAGTGGTCTTGGCGCAATTTTCGGGCGCACCACGACTCCGGCAAGTCAGTCGAGTACGTGTTGAGTGGAGTTGAAACGCGGCGGCCGGCCGATTCAGCACGATTCTAGTAGCGAAGTCGAAGTCTTGAAATATTATAGTTATGAGGCACGATAGATTATAGGTGGGTTTGCTCATACATGCACTTACCAGCGATGGAAAAGCTATATCACACATACAAACCGATGGTGTGACCGAAATTTACGAGTAAATCACCAAAGGAGCACCAACTTGATGAAGTATTGGCGAGCCACCTAGATCACGTGCAATACGAGAATATCAGTCCGCAAAGTAGTCTTAGCGCAATTTTCAGGCGCACCACAACTCCAGCAAGTCAGTCGAGTACGTGCTTGAGTGGAGTTGAAACGCAGCGGCCGGCCGATTCAGCATGATTCTAGTAGCGAAATCGAAGTCCTGAAATATTATAGTTGTGAGGCACGATAGATTATAGGTGGATTCGCCCGTACCAGTAGTCAAGAACTATTGAGTAAGAGTGGGTTGCTTCCGTGAAAACGATTCAGTTGAGCGCACAGGTGATCCAATGCAGTCGGTTCGGGGAGTTAACTGAAATAGAACATGTAGCCTGGCATCAGTGTTGCGTGTTGGTACGCACGGTGGTTATCGCTACGGTTGCTTTGATCTGACCGAGCACGCCGGGGATGTATTGGTGCGAGGGCTGTGTGCAAGGCCAAAGAATTCGGCAACACTGTCTAGACCGACTGTAAGCCCATCTGTATCCAGGTGATTTCACTCACTAACTTCTATAGCACGATCAGCCACACATTCGCATATATCGTGCTCGTGATGCCCACAATTCAGCTATACAGATCTGTCGAGAGATCCAATACGAAACAGTTACGCCATCAGAAGGGTGGCCGTTCGAAGGAGATGGGGTGCTCTTGGAACACTCGGTGAGAAGGGGGAGAGGCATTGAACGCGTATGGGTGAGATGAGATAGTGGACTTAGCACTTGGAATGAGACGAACTTGCCTGACTTCACCGCGTTCGCCTTCCCAACCCATTTCCGTCTCTCTCTGTGTCGGTTGGCCATCTTGTCTCAGTAGTACCCCAACATGCCACAGCGAGGGTATGCCTGCCCATGGTGCTACAAGTCGTTCAGGAATCAGCATAGAATCAATCGGCACTATGCGCAGAAACGCGCCTGTCGAGAACGGCACGAAGTTTACCTTAGGGTACTCTTCGAGAACGCAATTCGTCAAAACAATATCGAACACGCTCCTAATCCCCCCAATAACCCTCTAGGCGACCTCCCAGACGACATTCCCAATGACCCAGAAAACCCCCACAGTGACCCAGACGACCACCCAGACGAATCAGATAACTACCCGAGCGATCCAGACCCAGACGACCCAGACGACCACCCAGACGACCACCCAGACGACCACCCAGACGACCACCCAGACGACCACCCAGACGACCACCCATACGACCACCTAGACAACCACTTCCCCAACGATCCACACAATAACTATCCAATCCATCCCCCAGGCGGTTTCCCAAACGGATTTGCAAACGCTCCCATTGCCCACGATGCACAACTCCCGGATCCGAATGCAGACGGCGATCACCCAGCAAACGAGGGACCAGCGTACGCCATCCACCCGGAAAAATTTGGATACGCGATCGTGGAGGACCATCCAACAGGGGGACAGATAAAACGATGGGAGAACGTTGAGGAGATCAACCATGAGCCGGGGCCCGACGAAGTCCTTCGAAACAAGTATATTTTTGAGGTTGGCGAGTGGCTGGGACGAGTAAAGATAACCGACGCGGACCGCAACGAGTTTTTCAAGATGGAACATGTTAGTCTAACCGTCAAATCGTCTAAGTGCAATTTACTAACGAGTATCTTACTAGAACGAAAACTTACCTTGGGAAAACATCGACCAGTTTTATAATAGTGTCGATTCTCTTCCACACGGCCCAGATTGGCTACACCAAATCATAACAGTCGAGGGCGACAACGGCATAGAGATTCTGGACCTGTGGAAGAGGAACGTGCTCGAGGTGGTTCGTCAATTATTATCAGACCCGCGGTTCAAAGACCACATGCGATACGCACCGGAGAGACATTGGTCTCCAACACTACCCCGCAAGCGCGTGTACGATGAGATGTGGTCGGGTGATTGGTGGTGGCGAGTTCAGGTATGTGGCTGTGAATTGCGACGAAAATCATGTTAATTAAACACACATTTAGAATCTGGTTAAAGTTGGCAATACAATCGTACCTATCATACTGTCATCCGATAAAACACAACTATCTGTCCTTAGCGGTGGCAAGAAAGCGTGGCCCGTATATATGTCTATCGGCAATATCAGCAAAACACTTCGACGGCGGCCGAGTCAGCGAGCAACGATGCTTGTTGGGTACATACCCGTGACAGACTTATCCTGTTTCGCCAACGTGGATGAGCGACACGAGAAATCTTGGGAGCTGTTTCATTCGTGCCTAGAGCAGATTTTAGCGCCGTTGCGAGAGGCCTCCCTCCACGGGGTTGATATGTTGTGCGCCGACGGGGGAGTTCGAACCGTGCATCCCATTCTCGCGGCGTATGTTGGGGATTGGCCTGAGCAGTGCACCGTCGCGTGCACCTTCACGAGCCGCTGTCCCGTTTGTGTGGTGAAATTTCGAGATCGAGGAGGGTCCGAGCCGGCGCCGCTACAAACAAAACATGGGACACTTAGCGCGATGGACGAGAACAAGAGAGGCTACGTAACTCAGAGGAAAGCCATCGGCCTGCGACCCACTTGGCCCTTCTGGGCCAACCTTCCGTTTGTCAATGGTTCGCAGTGCATCGCCCCCGACCTTCTCCACCAGCTGAACAAAGGGGTCTTCAAATCCCATCTTGTTAAATGGTGTACCCGAATATATGGCGTACTGGAGATTGACCGTCGATTTATGGGAATGCCGCGTCACCATGGTATTCGGCACTTCAAATGGGGGCTGTCAAAAATTTCTCAGTGGACCGGGAACGAAGTCAAGGCAGTTGCAAAAGTATTCCTACCTGTAGTAGCCGGCAGCCAACCGGCGGAGGCAGTCGGTGCAACGCGCGCGATCGTCGATTTCATGTATCGAGCACACCTCCCGCAACTCGGCGAAGACGATTTGGACGAACTCGAAGCCGACCTATCGAGTTTCCACGACTATAAGGACATTTTCCGGTCGTCTCGAGCTCTTCGAACGCAAAGGTTATTTAACGGCATACCTAAGATCCACATGTTGTCCCATTACACGTCCAGCATCCGAGAGTTGGGGACCACAGACGGCTATAACACTGAGGCGCCCGAACGACTCCATATCGACCTTGTAAAGGTTCCCTATCGAGCGTCAAACAAGCAAAACCCCACAGAGCAGATGGCTAATTACCTGAAGCGACGCGAGGCTTGGGCTATGCTGTACGCCCAGTTGGTGGAGCAAGGCGTTGTGCCAAAACGGAAAGTGCGACGACGTGGGGCTGAGACCGAAGGCGATTTCGATGAGGAGGGAGCGGCAGACGAAGGGAGACTGGCGGACGAGGGGAGACCGGCGGACGAGTACGATGCAGACGATGACGATGAACTTCAAGATATGGAGGATGAGGGTGAAGAAGAGGTGTTGCGGGTACAGCGGCAACAAAACAGAAGGCAACGCGAGAATGTCCATCAGCCTAGCCCTGATGTCCGAATTGCGAAGCGCCCGCCTCGTGTGCGGGTGCTTGGATCTTATCTTATCAATCAACACGAGGCCACTGAACTCATTCCCGCAACTATTGCTTTCCTTCGCCGACATCTCCCACGGCATCGCTTTCCGTTTTACTTGGACGAAGACTCGCGCTTTCAGGTTTGGACTCGATGTTCTCTCTTGCATAACCCCCTCCCATTTGCACCACTCGTTGGGTCAAAAGTAGATTCTGTCCGCGCATTTCCCGCCACTCGCGATGCTGAGGGCCGAGTAACCCGGGTTGCCTCGTTCGATACTGTTCTTCTCGACGCGTTCCCAAACAAGGTGGGCCTGCACCGTAAGTTTATTTATCTTTGCCTCCTTCAACCTTTCTAATTGCTTCTGGCCTTGAACTAGGATACCGTGCGGCGCGAGTTCGTGTCATTTTCCGGCTCCCCATCCACCTGCGTAATCTATATTCGGGCCATCTAGCGTATGTGGAGCTATTTCGCGAGTTCAGCGAGGGAGCACCCGACCCCCATCGCATGTATATGTGCAGTCCCTTTATTCAAAACCTCACGCGTGTTGCCCAAGTCGTCCCGCTCTCCGCCATCCATATGACTTGCCACCTCGCACCTCGCTACAAGTCGATTGATGCGGAGCGCCAAATCACGTCCGACGATGATTTGCTTGACTTTTGCCCAAAGTTTTTCTTCAACAAGTACAGCAGTTACTACACAAACGCTCTAGCGGAGCATTGGCAGCGTGCACACCGGCGTGCCCGAGCGGCGCTTAATTAGGTATGACCATACGTGATTCAACCGTGACCCAAACGCTGACATGCCACCAGTCCCATGCGCTCTAAATCCCTCTCTTTCTGACGGTCCCAGGCAAGACATTCGATCGCACCCTCCTGCACTACACGGCATTACACAGTCAGCGCTGGCCCCAGAAATGCAACCAAGAGGCAGCGTTTCTCGGGCCATTTGTTGACTTTCACCACTATCGCCTCAGTGTATCCAACTTGCTGCCTTGCACACACGATGGGCACGTCCTGTACGCGTCGAAAGACGCACCCACGATCTTCTCGTATGCGTTCCCCAGCGAGTTTGTGCCGTTATACTCTTGGGGAATCCGTTTTCCCTTGCCTCGACCTGTCGATCTTTGGGGATTTCCGATCCATACGCTGAACCGATTTTATTTTTCAACTGCTCGTTCGAATCTCCTCCACGCCACGGTTCGAACGCACCCCTATGCGTTTCAAGGCTCGCGTCCCTCGTCGTTCTAACACGTCCTCTCCTCACCAACGTCGCTGCTACCCCCTACGGCTCGATCCTCTTGCTTGTTCAGTCCGATCTGGCTGTACAAGTGCTCATTCGACAGCTGGGAACGGGGCACATCCGAATATCACGCATACGCACTGGCAGCGCCCCTTCCCGTCGCATCGCCAAGCTCCCCACTCGACTGTCGATTGGCTCGCCTGTGTGCCCAGTTTGCACCATCCTTCGTCTTTCTCGTGCCACCCTTCGCCGTTCCTTCATTTCGATCGACGCTACAACCACCAAGCTCTTGCGCTCGTATAATATCCTGAACTTCGAGACGAGCTGGACTAGACCACTCGCTTTGCTCGATACATGGGATGGCGAGAACGGTGGGGCCAATGATCACCTACGAACGACGCGCTGGGGACCTCTGCATATGGGGCGGTGTGCCCTAGACTGTATGTCTGTAGTGTGCTCGATCTTGATCTTGCCCACCAACTCACAACCATTGATGCGAGCCCGTCTTCTCAGGCCTACCAGAGTGTGCTCTAGCATCCGTATGAATCTGGGACTGTAGGAGCGTTTGGTTGGACGACAGACTGGAGACAAAGCTGCAGGTGCAGGCCCACAGCAACCCGCTTCCCCGGCGTTAAGCGACAACTACAAATTACCATTCCGCGCAGTAAGGCAGCACACGCGGTCAGTATCTTGGCTCTGTATCCGAGCCTGCACTAATCAAAGAAAATGTGTAGGATATAGCAACCCTCTCTTCGTTTTCTTCCACCATCGCATCCATGTCCTCTTCGTTCTCGTCCATCCTCGAAGACCAATCTCTGTGCAATTCGCCCGCGCTTATTCTGCCAAATTTTGCCCACCTTGAGAGTACGCTGTCTTCTCCGGCCACCGAATTGCACACATATCTTCTGGATCATTCGTACTCGAGCTCTCGGATCTGCAAACATACTTCCCTTCGGACAGCTCCACCATTCGTTCCAATCAGCTCTCGAGGGCGCTTGCTCACGTCGCACCGATCTACACTCCTGCCTCTGGAACGGCCCTTGCCTCCGTTGGATAGGTCACCTCTCAACCGCCCACTCACCTGACGGTTGAAGACCCTCTTGGCACCTATCCTGTTAGATCAAACACTTGCGTCCGATTTTGGCAGATGCGATAACAACGGTTGCTGCCACAAATATATTCACAGCAGGCCTCCCGATCCGTGTCGGACAAGTAAGCAATTTATTCAATCACTCGTTCGCGTTTCTGACATTTAGCCTTTTGATTAATTAGGTGTCAATTATTCTAAGCGCCATAACACACATTTACTCCCCATCTACACGCCGACATACGTCCCAACGCCAACAACCACCCATCAGAGCTTGCTTCACGCGCCACCAATTGTTGTCGCGTGTAACCATTACATGTCCACACCTTCGAGCTTGTACGGCGGATCGCCACTCAATATGACTCCCGCGTCGGCCGTGATGGCCACACCAGGGACGTCTATCATGATCACCCCTGCGAGTGCGATCTCTCCTGTCTCTCCCGTCAATGCTCATTTTCGTCTTCCGATGACCCACAGGCAAGCTGCCTTTGGGGAGAGGACCGGGGCCAGAGTTGTCCTGCCCGAACCCAAGGACCCAAGGAAAGACGCACGATGGAAGAGGTCGGATGGAAGGTCGAAGGACAAGGAAGCTGGGGCGGACAAGATGGAAGTGGGATGCGAATAGACACGGAGAAGGAAGAGGGTCTGAGTTTGAGTCTCCGGAGTTGGGAATAGAGGAAGGATACGGTGCGACCCAGAATGCTGGAGTGCAGCTGCCGCCTGTGCAAAGTCTCATGCCGGACGCTCCTGTTTTCCCTCCGCCTGGTGCGATCGCCCAGCAGACTCGGCACGCAATGCGCCCGAGTGCCATTTCGGAGGATATCCTTCTGTATGGCCCTGCCGGTGTTACCACCACCCCCGCCGAACTTGCCTGCAACACCGGGTGCGACAATCTTCCCCCTGTTCCGAGCGTCGCCCCTACTCGTCAAGCTACCTTATTTCGTATCCAAACGTCCCCGTTGCCAATGGTTCCAGCTGTTTCGCCACACTTGGGCTTGCATACCATCCCCGCGTGCCCCGTGTACCCTCCTGCAGGCATCGCGCCTCTTATTGCGGGCCATCAAGGACTGCCCCAACCGAGCGTGGCAACGCTGGCATAACCCCCGCTCCTGCCGAACTTGCACGCAACAACGGGTGTGACAATCTTCCCGCTGTTCCAAGCGCCATCCCGACTCATCAAGCGACCTTTTCCGGTATACAAAATGTTCCCGTTGCCGATGGCTCCGGCCGCTTCGCCATACTTGGTTCGCACGCCATCCCCACACGCCCTGTGTACCCTCCCGCAGGCATCACACCTCTCATTGCAGGCCATCAAGAATGGCACCAATCGAGCGCTGCAACAAAATGCGGAGGTGGCACCTCGTTTAGGATATGTTTCTTATTCTTTCTAACCCAATTTCCTGCTCATTCTGTTATACTCTGCCTGTATTTCCGTTGTTCAAATGAATGCCATTCTTATACACATTCTTGTTTGTGTGACTTCAACTGTAGCAGCTGACCTTTCATCATAGTATATTCATCTACTTCATAGTACTACAGAGCTCATGGTTTTCATTAAATTCAAGGCATTTTCTATGAAGAACTACACAGCTCGGAATGTGCTCCATAGTAGGTACATATACTTGAAAAATCTCCATACAGCTACTGTGACTGCCTCATATCTACAAGAGCATGTCGGTTTTCCTGATGCTACTCAGGGTCCGCGTGCTGGACTTATCCAGCCGCGTAGCCTCCACAACTATTGTGGAGGCCATGTGGTGGCTGTTCCGGGGCACAGTGACTGTGTCCCGGGTGCTGCAATGGTATGTGTTAGCCCAATTACTTTTGGGTTTACTTACCGTTGTGTGCTGTTCAAAAATATGTAAGGCCGAAGGGCGGCCTCGGAAGGTGGGGGACCGGGATACCGGTCCCAAGGGGTCCTCAGCGGGGGTCATAGGGCATGCAGCAGTCATGGAACAGGTGTAACGAGTGTGTAATAGACGTCTAGCGAGAGGACATAGGGGCCACGCGGGCAAGAGACAGGCAAACGAGAGTGTTGGTGGTGGTTGTAAAGCTAAGGGTCTGGTGGGTCATGTGACCCACCATTGCTCCCCCTTACAATCCTATAGGGCCGTCTTCCCTTCAATCAGAGTACTTCCCCCGTTTGCATACTTTGCATTTCATTGAATGCTTCATATCCCCCGCTGCATTGCAACAAGCTTTATCCTCGTCCTCCATCCAGAAAGTCCAGTTTATGTCGAATAGCTTGGCAGATCTAGATCTAGCTCAGTCGGCACTGAAAGAGTGTGAAATTACCACCCCTATCTCATTCAACCAACGTGTGCCATGGCTCGGGGGAGATCCACTTTGTAGCTGGCCTTTTGATGCATGCCCTTTTGGTGAATGATGTAACTTGTTCCGGCGACGGCTGAAATCAATACTATATTATACCTCTGCCCCCGTCAGGAAAAAGCAGGTTTTTTATTCATGTAACATCCTTGGTTTACCCAGGTTTAATGGATTACAGCCTGTTTAAGAGAATTTATGGAATTTAATGGAATTGACAGGTTTAGGCGTTTAGGCGTTTAATAAATTTAGTAAACAGTCTTAAATCCATGTAAATTCATGTTAATCCATTTGAATAAAGCCCATAGAGTGGTAAATTTAGGTGTACAAAAGGGGGGAGTCGTAAATTCTTGAACCACCTTAATTCAAGTAAATTTATTTGGATACATGTGGATGAAATTTTTCCAATTTTCCTGATGCCGGTGTTGAACAGTTAATCCCAGCCAAGCCTCTTGGTTGCGATAAAATCGATACCTCAATTGTGCAGTGCTAGCGAGATTTTTCGCCAAACGAAAAGCTCCAATCGATGCGTAATGTTTGGGCCACAAGTGAGCGGAAGAACAAAGAATTTTTCGATGGAACATTGTTCGCGATCGAGACGGTTGACTGTATGCAAAACTCTACCACGTCAGGGAAAACCCCGAAGTCAAATTTGCCCTCCGGGGGCTAACCGGGAGGCTAACATCTCGTTACACCTCCGGGGTTACGGATTCGCCAGCATTCGTCCCTCGAATGACGCCATTTGGCTTGATGTGCCCCCCCGGCTTGGCCATTCCACCGGAGGTGTTAAACTACGTTCTAGGGGGGGCAAATTACGCTCAAATCACCCGGCGAGCGAACGAATCACTCGGTATTCGGGCATTGATTATACCGTAGGTGTTTCATTGAAAATACATGCAACTTTGTGGATGGTTTTACTTGTGCTTAAGCAATAGAATATGAAAAGAATTATAGCTGGTGAACTATGAAAATACATGTACGCGAGAAGACAACGGGAGGGAAACTACGGACAAAATCGGGTCACGCGCGCCACTTGTGTTCAGTGGCATAGAGTGCGCAAACGTGGGCCACACGTGCATGTACAGAAGGGAGGAGGCAGCAGAGTAGGGGATAACATTTGGGAAAGGAGGAGGCGTAACAGGAGGGGGGAGGCTTGTCCGATGACCCACGCGTACTCGTACTCCGCGTTGCAGGCACGTCACGCACAATCGAGCCTGGGAGCGCTGATTACCGTCCGTCGGGAGCGAACCGAAACGGGGGTGCGCAGCGATTCGAATTGGGGGGGTTGTCAGTCAGTGCGTGAGACAGCGTAGCTGGGGGCCACTTACCGATGGGCCTAGCCGGTTTGGGGATGCGCGTAGTGACGATAAGTTCGCCTATCCAATCAGTCAGCGTTTGGAACAGATATCCACAAGTCGTACCTACCGTGCTACCAGCGATGGATGAATCAGTCACAACAACTGGCGCCAGCTTGCGGCCGCGCGTAAAGCGGCACGGGTCTATGTTGTTTTGAGTTAGCATTTGTGTAACGTGTCTATGTGGACGTACGCACCATGCTGCCCAGAGTGCCAACCGCTAGATCAAGCCCTCCCAATAACGTAGAAACAAATACGAGAACGAGTTATAGTAGGGATTCAGATAGAAATGAGGGCTGAGAGAGAGTGTGTCGAGTCGGGAATGAAGCCGAACTTTTGTGAGGCAAGAAAACCGTGGACCCAGGTGGCAGGCCATTGCTACTTGCTCCACTGGGACGATAATCCCGCGACGCCAGCCGTCCTTAAGATCTTGGGAGGTAGTGTGTAAGCGGTGAGACGAGGAAGGGAGCTTAAAACGCGTGAATAAGTCCAAATAGACGAGACGGCCTGAGTAGAAGGACTGCAGACGAGGGGGGAGCGTAAAAATTGCTCGAACGCGTCCAGCGCGATAGCCTACCACGAAAGACAATCAATTAGCACAGATATAAGCGCACAACAAGCATGGGGTTGGTGGAAACGGTTCGGAAAAAGGAAGTTGGATGAAATAAAACCTACGATTAAGACCAGCCGCCTGCGGTCGATCGAGGAAAAGGGCGGTATCGAATACGCCAGGTAAGGGGCGCCCGTGTTGGTCAGTACCAGGTGGGGAGATTCGAATAATATCGTGGTGGGAGGGCTCGTTCGGGGCAAAAGGAATTGGCTGGTGGCGGAGGGTTAGTTTGTGCCAGACATCGAACGAATCGGACGGGAATACGACGGGGTTTGGACCAGCCTCGCACGCGTCGGATTTCAAGAAACGAGTCAGTGAACGGATAAGGTCGGTGGTGCCATAAGTAGAGATGAGGGTGTGGCCGGTAAGACGACGACGAGTGGGTTGCACTGCCATGCTAAGGGTCGGTCGGGGATAAGCAATCATCCCCGACCCTTCGTTCGCTGCCTCCTCTTCGATTATCTCCCCATCAGGACCCTCGTCCTCCTCGCCATCGCCGTCGTCCTCCCCGTCGCCATCGTTGTCGTCCTCCCCGTCGCCATCGCCATCGTCCTCGCTGTCGTCGTCGTCCAAATTGACGCCCGCCTGGAGCGTGGGACGCGCTGATTCGCCATAGTATTCGTCCATGTGAGCTCGATGGATACGAATTGCCTCCAAACGCTGTACATAACTAATTATTTGTTTAATAGCCTCGCGGCGATTGGACGCACGCCATCCACGCTTCGCATAGACGATGTGAAGGTGCTCAGGCGATTCAGTATTGTAACCATCCGGTGTGCCGAGCTCGCGCGTCGAATGCGTGTAATGCCCGAGCATATGGAACTTCGGTATGTCATCGAATTTCTCCAAGTCGACCATTAGCTCCAGCTCGACTAACACTTTCTTTAGCGAATGAAATGTGCTCAGCGCTTCCTCCATCTCCACTAGCTCGCCCTCGGACAGCTGCGCATTTCCCGCGAGATATAGGAAGTCGAGTAGTGCACGAACCATCTTGACAAAATCATCGGGCACCGCAGGGTCATCGGCTAGAATAAGTAAGTATTGCTTGACCATCTCTTTCATCTCCCGCCCGGTCCATTGCTGAACGCTTGTGATTCCGCTCTTGAAGTGACGCAAATCCCTCGCCTGGGGCATCGCCATAAATCGCTCGTCCAGCGCGGCCTCGCCCAATATCCCCTCCGTCCACTCCACAACGTAACTCTTGAAGACCCCCTTATGGAGCTGATGCAGGATATCTGGCGTAATGCACGCCGGGAAATCTGCGTGCGGTAAGTCCGCCCAAAACGGCATCCATGGTTTGAGCTTAAGTGCCTTCAGTACTGACTTATTGTTCGTCCTAGCGTATTCCCGGAAAGCCGCGACGGTTTCGTGCTGATTACGCAGAGGCGCGTCCATCTTCCCACTCCCTCGACCTTGCAACGGCTGGCAACAAATCGGGCAACCACTCCGCACCGTACACGATACATCGTTCTGCTCGGGCCAATCTCCTACGAATGCTGCTAGGATCGGGTACACCCGTCGCAGGCAGCCATCGGCGCACCACATCGAGACCCCGTCGCGTGAGGCGGTCTTTAAAGGTTCGACGATCGCCTCCATCGAGCGATGCAGGAGCTCGCACCGGTACTTGCTACGTAGTTTTTTGTCACTAACGTCCTTGAAGCTGTCGACCGGTAGATACCCCAAAATCACTGTCGCGCGCTTGCTCGCCTTGCGTCGGATGTCTTTACTGATGTTCCCGATCGTTAGATAGACTGGGTACGCCTGTTGCCCGCCGGTCATCACCGAGAGAACAGTTTTGTCCGAAGCGATAATTAGTGGGACAACTGTGCCGTTCGGATCGCGAATTAGATACTATGCAACGTGAGTGTTTTGTATATGCATGTATGCTGAATACTTACTTGCATTCGCCACCACCAGTTCCCTGTCCACATCTCCCCATATAGGCGACACTTTCGCTCGCTCGACGACCAATGCCGCTCAGGTGCGTAACGCATAAACTGTTTAAAACGTTCATCGCCTATTAACTCACTGACTACGTCGAGGATATCTCGCCGGAAAAGGGCGTGCGTGCGGCGGTGGATACCCTCGCCGATCGAGATGTCCTGCTCAACCCATTTCGGACCATACGGTAGGCGATCGACATCTTGCAGTAATTTCCGGTTATCGCGCCATAGCTTTTTCTCTCTATACTGTTGGCAACATTGGTAAGTGCTTTGATTCGTTCGCATTGCAGCTTAACTAACCAATTTGCTCTCCAGATGTCGAGTCCTATTCCCAGCACTAAGCCCACTCGTCATTAACAGCTCGGCGACGTCGAATTTGTCCGGTTCCCCCATAGGTCCGCAGGACGCCAGGTAATCGTGTAAGTCGTTTCTTGACAGCGTCGGTCGATTCTCACTCGAAATCGGTGCTCCCGCAGTTGGAATAGGGAACAATTCGATTGAGGAGGGTTTGGCTGGGCCGCCGAGAGGACGCGTTTGCCCGGTGCTTTCCGGAGAGTCCCCCAGATGGGGGGGATTTGTTGATGGTTCGGGGGTGGCTTCTTGCGCTTGCGTGGGATCACACCCGGCCATACCTGGCTCGTCAAATCGTACCCGCTTTGGTGGTATGACCCCCTCGTCTTCGCCTTCAAGATCGCTCCACGCTCGCTTGGACGGTGATATGGTATCGGCAATGGCTGTATCGGAGGGTGCGACTCGCCTCTGTTTTTTCTTCATATGCGCGCTGACGTAACCGTTCAGCTCACGAATACGCCGGGCGCGACAGTCTGGCTGCAAAATAATGTGGCGCTCGCGCCCGCCACTGGAGGTCAAGGTTTTCGAGCAGTAGGGACAAGTGAAAGCGACGTCGCCGAGGCCTGTGATAACCTGGCCGCGGGTCGCCGATAGTTTTTTCAATGAGACAGCGGCCCGTTGGGAGGCGCGGGCAAATATCTTGCCCTTTCGTGTCATAGTGAGGGTGCAAGTCGATTAGAGTAGAAGTGAGACGCGTCCGTAGTTTGCACCTCGCCCCACTAATATATTATTACATTTTGTGACTTAGAAATTTTAGGCTCCGCGCGCAAACTGCGGCGACGCAAATGCTCCAGCTTGTCTACCCCGCTTTGACCGGTAAGTCCGGTATCCAATAAGTCTTCTTTGGACATTCATTAATCAGATCGCTTTTCAGCTATTTTTGGGGGTGGCTGTGGAATCCTGAAAGGATGGTGTATTTGTCTTATTTGATTTTCATACATTCGTCTTTATATGAATAGAATATACCTCTTCAGGATGTAATTGAGACGCATTTCACTTCCAATGTTATCACCGACATCACCGACTTCCTCGTCCTCCATTTCAGACTGTCATCCCATCAACATGCGGCTTAAAGTCTACCTCCACCAGTCGCTGGTGTCTGTCCCCTCCCAATCCTCTTAGTGCGCGCAAGGCCAGCGCGGGACGCTAGCAGCCGGTCTCGTCAACATGGCAGGCTGCTGTATGGTACGCCGCACCCACCCACCCTCGTAAGTATTTCTTGCACGTTTTTCTCTTTCAAAGTTTCTAACCCATAACCCCAATAGGTTTCAGTACCAGCAGGACTGGATTCCAAACATACAGATTTGCACGTATGTTTGGTTTCACGTTTCTTCGCGCGTTTCCCTTCGTTTGACGAGACGCTAACACTTTTTTTTTGGTTGCATCCGTAATCTATAGGTTATTGCGCTAGCCGCGTACGCGCCATTGTTTCCCACACTAGCCACCTCACTTTAATTACGGCCCATACGAAGGCAGGCGCGTTTATCGCGTCGGCTTTTGTGCCACCCAACGAAGGCAGGCGCGTATATCGTGTCTGCTTTTGTTTTCTCTTCCTCCTTGCGTGAACCTTTCTACCCGTGTGATCCACCCTCTTGCGTGATTCTTTCTCCCTGCGTGACCCTTTTGCGCGCATTATTTCTTGGACTCTTATTCTTGGTTTTCTCCCCACACCCGAAACTTTCTTGGCCCCACCGTTCCCCGTGTTTTCTGCTGAGTCGTGTCACATCTACGTACTCACGCTTCAATCAATCATGTTATTGCTGCTTCGAATCCGGATATGTGTGCTCCGGAGCGTTCATGAGCGACTTGCGCTCGTATTGCCTGCGAAAGAAACCGGGCACATGCCGGAGTAACAGGCGTAAACAAATCTTGGGAGCCACCGGCCTGAGGCTTCGACACTTACGTGTCCACAAGCGCAGCGCAGTCGCCTAATGTTCAACCCCAGCAGCTACCGGCTATTCCCCGCCCGATACCACAGTGCCCGCACCCATCGGCCCCACAATCGTAAGTTAACCGGCTCTCTAAGTGAGAAACCACTGACACTCGACGCTTTACTTCGCGTAGCCAACACTATCCCGGGTGTCGGTCGGAGTTCAAGGTCTATCCCCACCAAATCACATCCCGGCGAAGAGGTATGTGCGGACTGCGACCGCCACACTAACGTTTTTTTTTTTGCATATTTAGGTCGCAGAGTGTGAGTGGCAAACTCACACACCAACCCTCTACTCATGTCCCCCGCCCACGGCGAGCGACCCCAACCAGCAGAAAGTCAATTCGCCCACTTGAAGCCCGTCGAGCTATCAACTACAGCTTCGGTAAGCCCTATTTACATTTGTACTCGACGACTGACATTTATTATTATTATTCTAGGGTGTTACCCCCGGCCGAGCGCTCTTAGACACCCCATCCCCAAACAACTCTCCTCCTGCCCTCGAACGATCCCAGCGGGCGCGCAAACCATCAAACCGAAAGATCCAAGGGTGTAAGTTAATTTATTTTTCGTACTCAAGAGTTCCACTAATACAACCCTCAGCTGAATCCCAGCAGCCCGAGGTGTCGAAAGGGAAGGGGAAACAGCGCGCCAAAACGACAACCACTAAACAGAGAGGCAAAGACGCTGGGAATGCGGGCCTCACGACCACGCCAGGTGAGTAACTAACATTAATACAACGTATTGCTCATATTCCTACAGGTTCGACCGAAGCCGAACCACAGGTCAGCAATACAAGCATGGCAAGCGGAAGTGGCACAGACACCGAGAAGGCAGACCCTCGCTGCGACGACGCCCTTAGCGAGTCGATCGTCAAGACAGTCGAGGCATTCATCGGCTCGAGCGTCTCGCACTTGTCGCACCAACAACTTAGGGAGCTACTCGACGCGATGCCGAAGACACAAGCGTCTACCTTGGAAGCTCAGGCAGAGCATACTCCGGTAAGACATTTAATACATACGTTATCCTGGTTGATATTGATTCGTTGCCAGACGGTCACGAAATCGGTTGCCGGAGTGGGATTGGCGGGCGGAGACTGCGATGGACCTCCTTCGCATGAAGGTACGCCTATTTTTGATTTATTTTATTTGTCGCTTTGATTCACTCAATCTGAACTATTAGGCCTACTCGCGCTAAAGGAAAACCTGCCAACAAATGGCACAAAACCCGTAGCGTCCCAAAAGCGACCTCACAATGGCCCCGATACGACACCATCGAAGCGCGTTTGCATAGCCGCCGAGAACAACGACAGTGCGACTGAAGATGAGACTGATAGCGACTCAGATGCACGTCGTCGCCGCCGCCGCCATAGCGACTCATCTGGGTCCGACTCTGGGTCCGAGCTCGAAGCCCTGCCCGCCCGCGTCACCCTCTCCCAACCACATCCATCAACATCGAAACCCGCCCACCCAAAACCTACATCCGCTTCCCAGACGACAACCTCCCTGCTACGTCCCTCGTCTTTTGTGTCGGCAAACGCGGTTGCCTCGACTAGCTCACAACCGATCGCCTCAACGAGCTCAAAACCGATCGCTTCCACGAGCATCAAACCGATCGCCTCCACGAGCATCCTCAGTGTCGGTGGACGCCCATTCGACCCCGTCGCTTACATAGCAAACAACCCCCCACCAGCAGACCTTAACGATCACGCCGGTCTCTTAGTCTGGGCCATTAAACGAGCGCAGGCGCTCGGACCAAAGCCCTCCAACCCCAGCCCTCCGAGTTCGCAACGACCTGAATACCCTAATTCCACCGCTGAGCACGTCGCGCGAGCGGTTGCCAGCCACCGATCCCAGACGACCGGAACCAATCACGCAAGCACGCAAGACAATTCGAATCGTCCGTCTCAGTCAACCAGCGCTAACCGAAGGCCGTCTCGCGCGCCAACTCCGGCTGCAGATGATACGGCAAACGCGGATGCGGGTGCTGCACCAACTGATCAGAAAGTAAGTCGCGGGGACCGGGCACAATTAGTAGACTAACGACTTTGTTTATGCACAGAATGTCAGCGACGACCTCTAGGGAGAACTAA
>JANWGL010004399.1:0-11934 GCA_025200755.1 Ceratobasidium sp. C01 | reverse complement strand
GGCTGGGGTTGCGCGACGAAATTGAGCTTCCACCTGCCCCAAACGTTTAGATGCAGTAGAGTGGGATATGGTAAAACATAACCAGACGCAACGCACCTTGCTTGCTGGTTTGGAGCTCATCGTGCTTCTTGATCAATTGATCTCTGAGTTTGGGACCAACGAACTTGACTTCAACGCATTCTTTCTTCCCGAGGTAACGCACGCTTAGTAGAAGCAGCTATATTCACGTAGAGCAACTCACTGGATGTTCCAGATACTTGGGATGTGCCTTCATAGACTTCGCGGCACGCTATGGAACTCATTAGAAAACAAGCAGAAAAATGCAATACGAATGCACAAACGTTGTAGATAGCCCGGTACTTCGATCTACCGTTCGTTCCCGTAATGATTTAGTTGGCGAACGAACCAGGTCTCACGAAAGAACTCACTCTGGGTCTAATTCGTCCCTCATTTCTTCCAACCATTGAGTAAAAATAGGATTAATACATTGCGCCTTCGGAGGCATTATCTGTCAAAGGCGACAAGAGTATATCGAATAAATCAAGATAAGCCCGTATAGAAACAAGATGGGGTCGTGGATAGGTCTATCGGGACGCAAACGCGTATGTAATCACGTGCGCGATGGATACGCGTCGCGATCGATCGCGCCACGCAAGGGCTCCTGTAGCCTTCTTCGACTCCCATGGGTCCCGCCAGCTCCCCCGACATCATCGATATCTCGGACTCCGATGACGAGTCTGTTTTGCTGAGGGCCAGTCCACAGCCTGTGGCTAAGGCTAGTACTAAGAAGGCGCAGCCTACTCCCACAACCGCTCTTGCTTCGGACATCTTGGTTATAGACTCGACAGACTCCGATGACTCTCAGGAACTCCAGCGATTTTTAGAGCGTATAAACATTGCGAAGAATTTATCCCAGCTCCCTGCCAAACCTAAATCCGGCCCTTCCAAACCAACGAACCCGAATCGCCACGCTCATGCCTTGCCCGCTCCCAAAGCAGATACTACCATTGCGCTATCCTCCAGTGACGAGGAGCAAGGTTCTAAAGAATTACCGGCGCGTTCTCAAAGTCCACCAAAGGTTCGTGCGCCTGTTATGATTAGGAGAGCAAGCGGATTGACCCGGCCACAGAAAGGCCAAAAACCTACGACTACCAGAATAACACGGAAAAAACATTTTAGCTCCCGGGAATTACCGTCAGTTAAGGTACGTCTGGTATAGCCGAGCCTTACCTTCGCTCACTTGCCATTTAGGCCACCGCGATAGAGGCCAAGGAGTTGACCAAAGCGCAAGCCAAACTTCAGAAGGACGTCAACAAGCTCATCACTGACAAGAAAACCACGATCAAGGATTTTACTGTGGAAATCTCGTATGCACTTCAAAGCCAGTCTTTCGTACCGCCCTTTAGCTCGAAACTAGCCGACAACCAGGGCAAAGTTTCATTCTTCGAGCCGCCTCTAGGAGTTGAACGTCTTATTCGTTTCAGACGCCACCACATTGCTCGCTATGATAACACACTAAAAGAGTGGGTCCCAGTAGACCCGTACTCACGCTTGGAAGATCTATACGTTCTTTTTCTCTCGGCGGACCAACTTGTACTGGCCATTTCCGAGGACTCGCTGTCGTCTAGCCTTGCCGCCCTACGCGATTATCATGACCTGAACGATCGCGCTCAAATATTCCTTATGATCGATGGGATGAAGTCATACTATAAGCGCAAGAGTGGCCCCAAAGTTAAACGGGATATTATAGAGTCGAGCATGGCCCGGTTACAAGCGACTGAAAGGTGTTTCATCGTTGAAGTGGACGGCGCGGAGGACACCGCACAGTGGTTATTCAACATGACCGGCGATCTAGGCAAGTGGACAGTAATCTCACATATCCAAAATTTTTCACTTACCCCACTCTTTAGGTATCAAGCCTCATAAGCGAATTCGAGACTCGTTTCTCCCATTTTGGTATGTTTCAATAGCATGTTGCCAGCCCACGTATATTGAAACTATAGCTTCTCGCAGCACAGATACCAAAGTCAAGTGTGGTACTTCTAAAAGCGACACTTACAAGAAAATGCTACAACAGATTCGCGGTATCACGGAATCTGCAGCAGACGGAATCATTGAGGAGGTCCCTACACTCAGAGCTCTTTTTGAAGGATACGCAGAGGAAGTGGACGCTAACGAACGCCACAACAGATTAAATCAAGTAACCGTAAGTATATTTACCGATTCGCAGTATGTTTAATATTTACCACTGGGTTAGATATCCAATCGGAAAGACGGCGCAGCGAAGAGTCGTATACTTAACCAGGTGTGTTTACCCCGTCCAGCAAACTAAGCAAACTCACCGAATATGCATATAGGCGTTATCGAAGAAAGTATATGACGTTGTATGGGGTGAAGACCCGTTGACGCTAGTTGCATGACGCTAGCCGGCATGAGGGTAGATATGATAGATGTGTAGAGCCCATTATAATTACATTCGAAAGCTGCAACCGTTATTTTACGAGATAGCAAAGTGCTCGTCATCTTTCTATTGCAGAGCTGTTAATCCTTGCCAATATCTTAAATAAACCAACTCACTGTAGCATATATATGGCCTTCTTCTGCAAGCCTCTCCATCGTAGATCTAACGTATAGGGCAATCAACTAAGTTCGAAAAATATTAGGTCAATGAGTTTGCCGCTTACCCTATTTCGTCAATAGTGGCATCGTAGTGCAGCCCGCTCGCAATAGTTGTAACATGAACACCCTGCTCATGATGAGGCATCAACTGTTCAAGAACCTCCAAAATCCGGCGCTGCAAAGGAGGGAAACCAGCAAACTTGGATTGTTGCCCTGCGAATGAGATGTCAGCTAAGGAGTGACCGAAGGGAGGTGGGAATAAAATGTCAATACCTTTTCCACTGGCCTGGTAAGCTGAAGGTGCTACAGTGGTGGTAGTGATTGAAGCGCCCCCACCGGTGCCTCCAGCCTGAG
Organism: Ceratobasidium sp. C01; assembly: GCA_025200755.1. Taxonomy (NCBI): domain Eukaryota; kingdom Fungi; phylum Basidiomycota; class Agaricomycetes; order Cantharellales; family Ceratobasidiaceae; genus Ceratobasidium; species Ceratobasidium sp. C01. The sequence continues at coordinate 8,961 of JANWGL010004399.1, read as the reverse complement.
TTATACATGATTTAGTAGAACGAAATTTGAGCGTCGAACTTTACTGACCGGGCCCCTGGTATAATGCAAATGCACAAACTGCGCCTGGATTAAATGGTAATAAATTTCCATAGGGTCGGTAATAAGCCTAATGAACCAAGAAAATAAATAAATAGGGAGCAAACAAAATCAAGCTCACTAACCTAGTATGAACAGCGTTGATTTGTCTCTCCCCGCTAAATGTCTTGAGTGTGCCAATTACACGAATATACACATGTTCGCTAACCGCAAAGACGTTAGACCGAAGTAGCCACTCAATCTAGGGGTGGCTTACCTCTGACCATGTCCTATGGGGTCCTCCTCGCTGCTTTCAAGCCAGTGCTTGGCCTTAATTTCAGCAGTTCCGTCATTCAGCTTGTAGGTGATATTAGTGGCTTGTTTTGACGCCGCGACAACCTGAGCCACGAGCGTGACCTGGATATAAAATTTAGTAACGCGTCTCATGCCAGCGGTTTAAGGGTGTACCTGGGTTGTCTCTGCACCGTCAATTACAAACTCTGCATCTGAGTGTGTTTGTTCGGCCGTGTAGATTTGACGAATGGTGATGGCACGCAGGTTCTGGTTGGGGTTTCGGGTCTTTAGGATATAGTATTAGTTTCCCCGCGGCCAGTTGAGCTCATGATATGCTTACGCGTCCACCAGAAGGCGAGCCTTGGCTGCCGCCACCACCTACTTGACTTCCTGACATAAACCCGCCCCCATCGCCGTAATAGTTTCCGTAACTACCTACCCCAAAGTCAGGACTTGCAGATATTTTTATACTATATGCTTACTCATAGTTTTTCTAGTCGGGTGGGTGTATTTAGGTGCAGTGATAGCAGTGTGTGTTGACGCGTAAGATGGAGGCGCGTCAAACTATCACGTGACGTACGTTCAATCGCGCACGGACCAACAATACAGTACAAAGCAACAGCCTATGTCTACGACTATACTAACAAAACACTATAGAGTCCACAGCCCAAATACCTTTCGATCTAGATGTCAGATTAAACTACTATATCGGTGCAAACGAAAACTGACGTTTAAGAAAACCCAGCTTCGATCTCCTGCAGTGTCGCACGCACAGCATCGACCCGCTCGCCCTGTACATTAACGTTCGTATCTACGTCCAGCGCTCGTCGGGCACTCTTGACGAAATCGTGGGAATGTTCTAGCGACTCTTCGATATCGCCGCTCAATTTTGCAGTGCTGGCAGAACCGTCTAGTAAGGTTAGGATATCGGAGTTCCGCGCACGCAATGCCGAAAGGTCTTTTAATGTCGATTGGAGAGGCAGCGGGATTATTGCTTTAGTTGGGCGCACAGGAATCGGAGCCATGGCAAGTTCTGAAGTTGTTCAGATGATGTGGCAGGTTTTCAGTGAAGGGCGACAAGCATGAGTTCCTACGTATTAGGTAAGACGTAGTGCGCTTGTTAAATTACAGTATTCGGGTATTGTACGGATAGCATAGTGCATTTAATCGGAAATGAACAAGGAAAATGAATGTTCTAGGTATAGTCATAGAAGCGTGGAGAGTGTTAATCCAAGCTAGCCGTCTGGCAGATTGCCTTAGCTGTCCGCTTCATCCCACCTACGACATGCACTTCCCAATTCCTGGTCCACATCAACTAGATTCGCGTCTTTGCGGTCTATCTCAACATATACGCGAGTGCCAATGGCAGACTGACGCGCGGCGCACCAAGTCCCCCATCTAGTATGCGTAATGATCTCTCTGATTGTCGGAGCAGTGGAAAACCTGTAGGATAAGTCAGGTGGTTGTATGCGGCAAGCATGTATTGCAGTGGTACTCACTGTAGTGCTCGGGCAGAGGTGAATAGAAGTGGTGATTCGGAAATAAACTGGGGCAGCGCGGACGAGGCGGACATTTGAGCTGCCGGGTAATGGGCTACCACTTTAGTGGTGTTGAGCGCTCTCAGCGTTGCCTCACTGTGGTGCAAACTAACTTTAGCAGAAATCAAAACGAAGGATTTCAACGTACGCTGCAGTTAATTGTCTAGCCTGGGTAATATTATCGACGGAAACCAACAGCTGTTGGGCAGCCGTTCTCCATACATCTTCTTCGTCCTCCTGTAGAATACTGGCAACCAACAACCCTGGCAGCTAAGACAAAGTCAGCGCTAAGCCACCATTGACATAAGAAACATATTGACGTACTGCAATCCACACGACCCTCCTTCTAACCGTAACAGCCCCATTTTCCGCGCTCTCAACGTCGCTTGTGCCAAAGGAATCCAGCCAGACATGTGTTGCTCCAGAGGTTGTTTCTGGCTCTAAACGGTTTGAAATCTCGATTTGAATAGGAGCCAAAGTCGGTGCTGCAGGTACAGCAGGGGCGGACTCGATTGCCAGCTCTAAGTTTATTGGCGATGGAGGCGTGGGTCGCGAAACGTCCGAGGAACGCTCAATTGGCTCCGTCTTGGCTTCAACATCATCAGCAGTGCCGAGATCTTGCTCTATATGGGGCGAGTGGGGCGCTGACGTATTAACATTCTCAGGGGGTGCGACCGCATGATTCGACTCGTGCTCCGAGCCCACAACGGACGAGGAGGGAGATGGTTTTACCGCCACGCGGGGTGTGGCCTGAGTATGTTCGGCCTCTTCAAGATCGGCGTCCCCAGGAACGTCATTGTCTGAATTAATAGCGATTTCTCTCTCCGCCTCGGAATCAGTTGGCGGGGCGGCTGTCAGCGCACCTTCCACAGAAATGCCGACACTCGCCTCGGTAGTGTCTGGCCCCGAGGTCTGTTGCACATCAAGAAGAGATTCATGCAATGACTCGTGGTCCACGGTACTTGGACTAACGGAGCCGCTAGCCCTCGAAACGGATTCTGGGTCTACCGGGGGAGCGAGATGTTCGTTTGCCTTGACGCTGTCCGCCACGGGACCAGTGGCCGCTGCCGGGGTACTTCCAGCTTCCACATCGGATTTTTCGAAGGTTGGCGTTTTCCCCCGTTCCTTTCCCTTTTCCCTCGTTGAGCCTTTCCCAAAGCTCATATATGCAGGCCAACTCCAATTCCTGGGGTCTACCACTTGTGCCGCTGGTTTGGTTATATATTTCGTTACCGCCTGACCACTGGCAGCAAGCATCTGCTTTGGGGCGGACGTGCTAGGCGCATTTACCGGATAAAGGGCGCTTTGCGGTGTTTTTGGCTTGGGTGGGGGTACGAAATTTTCGAGATGACGCGCAAGTGCAGGTAGCGGTGATATTTGTGATAGGGTTGAAACTGCGATGAGATTGGGAGGGGAAATCATTAAGGTTGGAACGTTGGGAACTTGGGAAATATAATCCGATATGGGTTTGGCAAGCTGATTTTTTAGCGGATGAAGCGGGAGTCCTATTTTAGAAAATGCATGTTAGTGAATAACGACAAAAGGAAACGGCGGGCGCACCAAGGTAAGCCCCGAACTCCGGTGCCGCACCCAGGTTCCATTGCCAAGCCCAAGGGGTAAAAAAAGACTCCACGCGCCGCTCGAGCGCGCGAACACCATCTACTTGCATGATATGAGAGAAACTTCCGTGTTGCAACTGACGCAACGAAATAAAATGAATAGATATGAACCTCATTCGATACATGAACTTGCCTTGAAAGACTGAAACGCTTGCATCAATTGTGTACGTAGGACATCGTCATTGAGCGAATTGCTGTGGTATTCAAAGTCTTCCCCCGATCCATCCGTGCTTGCCGGAGGGCCACCCTTGACCGATGCGGTCTTGGGCGTCTTGGCCAAATTCACACACTGCATTTCTTTTTATCGTTAGTTTGCATAACTCTACGTATTCAACAACAAACTCACAGCATGGATCCAAAAATTAGGTTCAGGGGAGATCATAACGAGCCTGCTTTTCTGAGCATGAACATTGTCAAATCCCGAGCGGGAAGTAAACATCCTAATATTGAAAGATCAGGCGTCCAAGCTACATGTTGCCGGACACAGACAGAGACTCACGCACTCAGCGAAGTTTGCCAGGGCCTTAGCAAGACCGACTTGGCGCAGTATACGATCTCGTGATACGGCTCGCTCCCTTGCAGTATAAAACAAGATATGGGCCTGCTCTGTCACATCATCTTCGTCGCGACCTTCAATAGAGTCTTCTGGGTTAGGGCGAAGAGTTGGATTGTATACGACGAGATATGCAAGCGCTGGCGGAATGCGGTTCATCGTTGTGGTTGTACAGGGGTTGGGTGCTGTAAGCGCTTGGGCTTAGGAAGCGCCGTCATCACGGCTATGATGCACTAGTGGCACTAGCCACTCGCCTAGGCCACCAACTGCGAATCCACTAGCCGGAGTCTAGAAAACGGCGCCGTAATTCTGGCGAATCATTATTTCATTTGACTGGCCCAGCAGTGCAGCGTGGACGTGCTTCCAACCTCTCCGACCAGCGCTCATCGAATGCCCTTAAAAAAGCGCGCTCACAGCACCTCGTTATAAACTCAACCAGCGCTCAACCAGCCCACCATCACATATCCTGAACTCCCCCACCATGGTTGCAACTACTCCTCCCGCTGAAGACAATGAGGCGCCTCCAGCGTATGATCAACCAGTCGAATCGGGCAACCTTGCCCTTGCGCTCGTAGCCCAGCCTTCTAGCCAAGAAGTTCTGGTCTCTTTGACGCCGCCTACTCAGCCCACGCCGGGCGAGGAGAAGACGGACGGCAAACGCGCACCACTCGACCTCTGTCTTGTGATCGATGTGAGCGGATCAATGGACTCCGAAGCGCCAGTGCCAGGAGAGCAAGGCGAGTTGATTATTAGACATATTCCTAGTTCATCTGACATAGTTCCTTTTAGACAAGAATGAAACCACCGGTTTGTCTGTTCTCGATATCGTCAAGCACGCTACGCGCACTATTATCGAATCTATGGGTGACGATGACCGCGTCGCAATTGTAACGTTTAGCGACTCCTCTGAAGTTCGTAAAAAGATGATAATGCAATAGCGCCACTTACTCACACGCTCCCATAGATTGTCGCTCCATTGACCACCATGACTAAAGAAAACCGTGAATCAGTTTGGAGAATGGTTGATCGCCTCCGTACCAAAGGAATGACGAATCTTTGGGATGGCTTGAAAACGGGTATGAACGTCATTACAGCAATGGAACGAAAGGCCTCCGTCAGTTCACCAGTCCCTTCGGCTCCACCGTCCCCTTCGGTATCGAAACGATCCTCGTTCTTCAGCTTTGTCAAAAGGCAGTCGTCTACTTCGTCTGCTATCGCTGATGAACCCAAGCCCGATTATGGAATGGACGTAACATCGTCCCCTATAAAAACTCACGCCAGTCTTGGGTCCGAGCGAACTGGTAACCGTCTATCCGCCGTTTTCATTCTCACAGACGGACAACCGAACGTCGAGCCCCCTCGTGGACACATCCCTATGCTCAAGTCGTACATTGACGGGATTCCTCCCAATGCACCCAAGTTCACCATTTCAACCTTTGGCTTCGGCTACAACCTTGACTCTCGCCTCCTCAACGAGATCGCGGACCTCGGTAGGGGTACATATGGGTTCATTCCTGACTCTGGAATGGTCGGTACGGTATTCATCCACGCCGTCGCGAACGCGATGTCGACATGGGCTACCGACTGTATCCTAGACGTCGAAGTGGTTTCAGACAAATCCAAGGCGAAGGTCAAATTTGACGTATTAGGCGCTCTACCAGTCATCCATTCGAGTTGGGGCGCTACTATCCAGGTTGGCGACATCCAGTATGGCCAGCCAAGAGACATCGTCCTCAAGCTCCCTGCAGATTGCTTTGGGTCTAGCCCAAAACAACGCGTGAATGTCACAGCGCGCTACTCACCCTACACGCTTCCGCCCGGCGTCACTTGCTCTCGAATCAAAGAGACGCTCGGACCCGCACACGAAATGACAGACTCTGTACAACTCCGGCATGAAGTTTATCGTCTCTCGTTCATCTCAGCGGTCTCGGAGCTCTTCACCGAAAAGGCAAAAAAGAAAAACGCTCCTCCCATTAGCGGAAAAGAGTTTGAAACCAAACTAGCTAACTACATCAATAACCCGTTGCTCGAAGCGTACGAGCCCAGTACGGCTCTGACCTCAGACATCACTTCCCAAGTTGTGCTCGGGCTCGAACCCGAACATTGGGACCGTTGGGGCGCTCACTATGCCCCCTCGCTCGCGCGCTCCCACCAACGTCAGCAGTGCTCGAACTTTAAGGACGCAGGGCTTCAAGTATACGGGCGCGATTCGCCTATGTTTATTGCTATACGGGACCACATCGACAAGACCTTCGATTCGCTCCCGCCTCCTACACCGTCCCTCAAGGATCAGCAAGTGTACCGTCCAGGAAGCTCCGTAGCTGCCAGCTACGCTCCTATCCAATCTATGGCAATGTACCGATCAAGCGCAGCGCCATGCTTCGCCGGATGGTGTGATGTAGATATCGGACAAGGACAGACCATAGCCGTACGCGAGCTTCGCCGAGGGACAACCATACGCACACCCACAGGAAACGCCCGAGTCGCCGCGGTCCTCCGCACACTCTGCCCGAATCAGATCTTAACCTTGTGTGTCGTCGGCCAATTGGCAGTCACGCCATGGCACCCGATTATGCAGAACGGATCTTGGGTTTTCCCTGCTGAAGTGTGCGAACCCAGGCCAATGTCCTGCGACTACGTATACTCTGTCTTGCTCGAACCATCTTCGAATTCTGAGTCCCATGCCCTCTGTATCGAAGGGACGTGGTGCGTTACGCTAGGACATGGATGCACCGACTCGGTTCGTAGGCACGAATTCTTAGGTGATTACACCCAGGTCGTAGATGCTTTGTCGAAAATGGAAGGCTACTACGACAATAGTGGAATTATCGACGGCGCCGGCATCATCCGCCACGCCGTCACCCAACAAGTTTGTGGATTTAAACACGTTTCCAAGGGAGTTTTCTACTCCGAGGAGCACAGGGCCAATTTCCAGGAGGTTCAGTGTGAAGCCTAAATGCATACATACGCTACGTTCTGGAATTTAGTTTTTGCGTTCCCCAAATGTTCAAGTTTTTCAAATGTCTGTTTAGTAGCCGCGAATGTAGTTCATTCTAGCTATATGCCTGATATATTTATGTTCTCGCGAGAGCCGAAACGGTTATTCGAGGCGCATACACCTACCCTTAACCCTCGATCAAAACACCCGGCAAACACATGTATCTGCAAATAGTATAATTAAATTAAGCTACGGCCCCCAACTACTTAACCTGCTCTCAACTGCCACAACCATTATGGACTATAGCCAGCCATCCACTCCGATTTATGACATTCTTACAGCGATCAGAATCCACAAGCGACAGTCCGACCAGAGCATTCCATTTGACCCGGCGCCGGTCTCCGTTGCCGTCGAGCGCGCGCTGGAGTACAGCACGAGTGTCATTTTGGCTGTAAGTGTCCTTTTTAAAAACGGAACGATAATTTGGAACTAAAGTCTCAATGTGGGCAGGCGTGTAGGTTAGCCTGCCCCTTCCCGACTTGTACGCTCTCCTCGCTGCGCTTCCCGGAGATGCTACACTTCTCGACGACGATCACGATATTACTATAGCCGACACCATACGTGTGCACGTTTTGCCGTTCAGTCGCGCAACCTATGGACGCTTTATCCCGGCTCTAAATGCTATTGTCGCATTCGCTCACGAGCGAAAGTTCGAGCGAGTGCTATTCCAAAGCGTGGAGGTACAAGTGGGTGCAGATGAGGTGAAGCGTATAGTGGAATTATGGAGTCCAGGCAAGCCTTAGCCCATTGGAGGAGAGATGAAAAGTCTTAACGTGTTCCTTGATAGATATCCTGGTCATCGGCAAAGCGTTTGACGCTCATACTTTCCACTCGCCTAAACCGAACGAACTCTCCTCTCCAGTGTACTTAACTGGTCTTACATGTCCCTGGAATACGTTTGCGATATGGGACGTGCCTAAACTTGCAAAGGCGAAAATCCTTCTTTTCTTCCGCGACGCCAATCCTTACTCATACCTGTGTATATTTGTGAACAGACCGGCTTCCTCCTAACGAGCGAGACCCACACCCCACCTAATAGTTCCGCAATTGAAGAGGCGCCCACCATTGCATTGCACCAGCGTCTCTTCCCATCCCGCGCTCGAGCATTGCTCGTTCGGTTCCAGCCGGCCAAGCAAACCCAAGAAGAGGGCGAAAGGGGCAAGAACGATGGCTGGGGTACGACCTGGTGAGCGCCCAGTCTCCTCTATGCATCGTGGCCGATCTCGGCCACCCGTTCAGCCTGACATGACTTGGCACCTAGGACGGACCCCGCGCGCACTGAATGGCATGCTCGCAAACTCGCTTCCAAGAACACCTCAGCTACGGTGCATATCTCAAATCTCGGCCTCTCAGGGTCACCAACAATAGTTGAACACGTAGAAATAGCGTAATGCGTGAATGGGGGTACAGTGCATACATACACGATGGACTGTCTCTTGGGTCAGGCAAAGATTAATAGAGATAGGGCCGGGGTTGTTGTGATAGATATGCAAGGGGTTGAAGGGGTCTTGTAATACAAAGCAGCAGGGGGTGTTGGGTTTAATATTCAGAGGCGATGTTGGCATTTATTCCCACATGACGATAGCGTCTCCTTCGCGCACAGTAGAATCTCGTTCTACGAAAACCCGCGTCGGTCGGAACGCCCTCGAATCTGCGTGACCAGGTTCAGTGATTAAATAAAGTTTATAATAACAAAATAGGTGCATACGTGGAATATCAACCAAGAGATATCGGTACTGGTAGATCCCATGTTCGTCCTGAATAAAACAATCAATACTCGCGCAATGCGCATTCATGCTGGGCATACCTTGACCAAATCGACGTGTATCTCGCCCGTCACGTACCGACCTCGCTCTGAATCGGCTCCATCGGACATACCCCGCGTCTTGCCTTTTAAAGATGAGAATATCCCAGCGAAACTCC
>JANWGL010004397.1:0-21768 GCA_025200755.1 Ceratobasidium sp. C01 | reverse complement strand
GTGTCATGGTGTAATTTGATGAAATTACATGTTGTTACACCATTACCCGACCCCCCCGTTTCATTACACCCACGGTTTTTCCTGAGGAACCTTCTTCCCTAGCGCGCTCAGGTACTTGAACAGTTCGCCTCGAGGGCGTACTAGAGGATGTCGCTGGGGCGTGCGCCTGCACAGCCTTGACAGCAGCATTCTGCTGAGTTAGCCCGGCATTCGCGGCGAGCGTTGGGAGATTGGCATTCACTGTCTTGAAGCATTAGAAACTCTGGCAAATCGAGTGAGAAAGAAAGCGCATACCATAGCCTTGCGCACGCTCTGGAACTATTGGTGCTCGCTTCTTCCGAGGCTCATTCAACTCAGCCATTGCGTCAAAAAGAGTATAATAGAATAAAATCAAGAGGTACTGTCGTTCAGTGGTGCGGGGCGGCGAAATGATGGGAGGTAGCGCCAGAACCAGATGAGTTGTCGGGAATATAAGTGATAGACAGACTCACGAAGGTTGGATTCGAAGCGCAAGCAGGTGGAAACAATCAGATGTGTAGAAACGATGGCCTAGGGATTGGATTTCTAGTGTGTGATCGTACTTTGTATTGACCTAATGCAAAACAGCTGAGCGATTTCATCCCTTACCGTACATCAAGAACGCATACATCCACATAAAATAGCATTGGGGCAGTGTGACAACAACTAGAACGAGGGCACCATCAACTGGCGCATATAGTTCTATTATTCGCGATCAATTGGCAAGGCGAATGAAATGAGGAAGGACATACATCAATTGGACATATATCTGTGCTTTTATGCTCAATGCAAGGGATACACTGCGTATAACGACAACACAGTTACCAAAGATATACGACAATTAGCACAGACAACAACAGGAGAGGGAAGTAACTTTAACGCACAAGGCATGGAGGTAGCGCGTGTGTATTGTTCAGCCTTCCCCCTCGAACGCCAATACTTTCTCTACACACAATGGGCGATATCTTGTCAATATTGCGGCAAAGTCTTTTCTACGACCAGATCGTTGGAGAGCCACTGGTCACAAAAGCGCGACTGCGTAAAGAAACGACAACTCGACCTCAATCAGTTCAATCTTGACTTGGAGCTTCTCAAGCACTCACCAGACGACATTGTGCATGCCTCCAACTCGACACCGGATCCACCCATCCCAATTGAGGACCAAAATGAAAACCTGGCTGACGTTGAAATGGCAGACGAGGAAGACGTGAGACCAAGTCCACGCGTCACATTGGAAGAGGTGGAAGATCAGGACGCATCGCATCAGCCTGTGAGTTTGCCTAAGCTATGCGAGGATTTTTCAGTTGATTAAAAACAAAGGAGCAGCGGGGACCACACCCTCTCGCCAGACCGACCCCACATTCCATCTTCGCCGAGCCTCACCCCGAACCCACCGCTGGAGCCGCAACTTCATGGCGGCCAATCAGCGAGCACGCCCCTCCACTCTTTGATAGCGTTCTCGAGGATCCAGCGGTGTTTGAGGAAGCACACTGGCTAGCAAACCTACCAATTAGTGACGAACAACGCGACAAGTTCTTCCGCTTACCTCGAGTGAGTCTCTAAATGGCCGTCACTGCGTCCAGCTAAATATTAACGGTAAAATAGAGCCAGGGGGGACCTTGGAAGAATGTTGAACAGTTCAATCGTGACATCGATAACTTGCCGCATGGCCCTGAGTGGCACCGACAAACAATCCGCGTCGAAGGGGACAACGGAGCCGAGGTTCTGGACCTATGGCTACGCGATATTGTTGAAGTCGTGCGCGAATTGATCAAGGACCGCCGGTTTCTTGAATACATGAGGTTCGCACCAGAAAAGCACTGGGAGACAATTGAACGAAAAATCCGGATCTACGATGAAATGTGGTCTGGCGATTGGTGGTGGAGGATCCAAGTGAGTACAACGTAAATAGAATTAACATGATGCTTACAACGAGTGCATAGAACTTACTCGGCGAGTATGCGACAGTAGTTCCCCTAATTCTTGCAACCGACAAAACCCAAATGACGGTCATGAGCGGAAACAAACGAGCATGGCCAGTATATCTAACGATCGGCAATATCAGCAAGGAGGTCCGACGTCGACCAAGTCAACGGGCGATGGTACTCGTTGGATACTTGCCAGTCAGTAGCCTTACCTGTTTCTCGAAGGCGACTGCAAGAAGCGAGGGCGGCTGGCAGCTCTTCCATACCTGTATGTCCAGGATCCTTGCCCCGTTGAAGGAGATCTCCCGTACGGGGGAGGATATGCTCTGCGCGGACGGGGGGATCCGAAGGTGCCATCTCATTCTGGCATCGTATATTGCGGACTTCCCAGAGCAATGCACCGTCACATGCACCCGAGAGAATCGGTGTCCAATCTGCTGGGTTCCCGAACTAGAGCGAGGCAACTATTCAAAACGCTACCCACTGCGAGACCGGCAGCGAACACTCGACGCAATGCGGGACCATTGGAACAATTACTCACAAACGGCTAAAACACTTGGTATCCGCCCAACCGTTCCATTCTGGGCCGATCTTCCATTCGTCGACATATCGAGCTGTATCACGCCCGACCTCCTTCACCAGATGAACAAAGGTGTATTTGATCATGTGGTCAATTGGTGCACGGGGATTTTGGGCGAGTCGGAGGTCGATCGCCGATTAAGCGCTTTGCCGAGGTTCCAGGGAATGCGACACTTTGCGAAGGGTATATCGGTGGTCAGTCAGTGGATGGGCAACGAGGCGAGAGCGTTAGCAAAAACGTTCGTACCGGCAATTGCGGGATGCAATGCTAAGGCAGTTGGCGCTGCACGGAGCATCGTAGATTTCATGTATCAAGCGCACATGCCAGAACTATCGGACACGGACCTAGAGACCATGGAGGCCAACCTATCCAAGTTCCACGACTTGAAGCCTATTTTCGTTCAAACAGGTCAGCTGGATCACGAGGAATCGTTTAGCGGCATACCGAAAATCCACATGATGTCGCATTACATTCGTTCCATTCGCGAGCTGGGGACAACAGATGGATACAACACCGAGGCAACAGAGCGCTTACATATTGACTACGTGAAGGAGGCTTGGCGGGCATCGAATCATGTCAACGCGATAGGACAAATGGCGACCTACCTGCAGCGGAAGGAGTCGTGGGCAATGCTACGAGCGCACCTGCGCGAGTGTGGCTTGCTCCCTGAGAGTCTCCAACAATTGGACGAGGTTGGGGGAGACCAGGATGACGAAGAGCTGGAGGTGGTGGTAGCGGGAGATACAAGCGACAGGGAATCGGGAGCAGAGGCGGAGGCGGCTGAAGCTGAAGCGGAGGTTTGGTACCCGAATCCGACGATCTCAATTGCCAAACGCCCGAACCTCGGAAAAAAACCGGGCGCTTACCTTGTGAATCAGCACCAAGCACTTGGTCTAGTCGCTGCCACTCGTCGATTTGTGTCCGAGCTGCCCAATGCCCCATCCAGCTTTCCCCTGTCGGAACACTCGATCTTCAAGGTCTGGAGTCGGTGTCGAATGACCCATGGACGTCTCCCTTTCCTACTCTCAGCTCCGCCGCAACACGATCAAATTCGCGCATTCCCCAGCTCTCATGACGACGAAGGCCGTATGACTCGATTTGGCTCCTTTGACATTGTATTGTTCTCCCCCAGCTCAAGTTCTCGCAAGCAAGTGGACGCCCACGGTCTTAATCGTAAGTTTGGTTGCTTTTGTCAAAACAGACTCCGTGGTTTAACAACTAGCTTAGGTTTCCAGGCTGGGCGCATTCGCGCGATTTTCCAGTTACCTCACCACCTTGAGTACCTCTGCAGGGACAAGTTGGTATACCTCGAGCAATTCCGTCCATTTTCTAACAGCACACCCGAACCTACACTACTCCATACTACCAGCCACATGATGGTTGATAACAAGCGGTGCTCACTCGTTGTCCCGCTCTCCTGCCTGCGAATGGTTTGTCACCTGGTCCCTCGTTACAGCCTCCTGCGCGTAGATCGTCCAATCTCCTCCACATCTGACTTACTCTCCATTCACGACAAGTTCTTTTTCAACAAATATTGCTCGCATTTTATCTTTGTTGTTATGGAGTACTGGCGGAAAACGCGACCAGGTGGGCGTGGATGATCGCCAGGCCGAGCAGATAGCAAAATGTATTCACGTAGAAACACACTTGTTGAGTTTTATATGACGTATATAGCTGTTTAGATACGACGGGGTGATGCCAACTGATGAACCATGTCTTATATGGGCAAGATTAAGCACGCATACAGTTATGTCGCCACACGTGCTCCTTGGAATACAATGCTAGGACTTCAAAGAGAAATTGTCAAGTAATGTGGTGGCACGACGACGAACATACAGGTGCGAAATGTTATATGCAGACAATGCCAAGACAACGACATTACTACTTGCAACAACTCAAGCGCAACCACCTTGCGCTTTGTGCCTGAAGGTTGACCCATCCTACATACTTGATCGTGCCCCTGCTCCTCTCCCTTATTGAGTCAATCGCTGCGCACCACCAAGGAGTAGGCCCACATGGAGCATAGAGGGGCCGCACACATAGCATGTTTAGGGCAAGGGCCACCTCGCTGGCGTACAGACATGGAAGGCAAAAAAGCGGCATCGCATTGAGAGAGGTTAAACTATGGAAACAATTCACCTGGGTGTAGCGGGATACATTACGAACACTGGAGACGCGAGGATTCACACAACAAAAATGCGAGTACTTAAGTCCGAAAATATGGATCGTGGGCCGTAAAATAAGGCTAATGAAAGCACGCAATACAAGCATCGCTCGATCAATCATGTAGCGGGTTGTTGGGCGAAGAGTAGGATAAGGGTCCGCCTCCCAATTTTGTCGGGGTCCTGTGGCAACCACCGTGGGCCTTCGGCTCGAAACCGTAGGTGGCATGCCGACCATAGAGAGGCCACTCAATTTTGAGAAGGAGGACGAGTAGGAGGAGCAGGAGGAAGATCTTAGTTGTGGCTGAGCTCACCCTGTCCGGTCCGGCCATGTTAGGCGCCCGGGATCCGGTGATTAGCTCATTGTTTACACCTCGGGCACTGTTTGTAGTCTCCCGGCGTTTGTTTGTTGAGTGTTTGGGGTTTTCTCTCCTTGTGCGTACTTACCTCCACTCTGTAATATCAGCATACAGTGCCTGGGGGTCACACGGAGTAATAACCATGAGGGATTCTCGCCGAATCCTCGTTGCTTTATCAGTATACAAATATCAGGTCTGGACTTACACGTTGACTATTTCTCCGCGTCGCAGATTTGGTCACTTGGAGTAGGGTATGTTTAATATGGCAATTACTGTGCAGACTCCTATCGCTGGAACATCCGCTGACTCGTGCCACTTACGCGTTGTATCTCACATTGTATGATTTTGGTGGAGAGGACTGGCAGCACTGCCACATGACTACGTGTTTGACTTAGGCTCAACTACAATCCCTTGCCACCATACGGGCACCATATTGTACTATTTAAGGGCTTCAGTGGTTCTGGCGGGTCAGCATGTCGATAGACGACCCATCAAGCTCTGCGTTCTTGCAGCTACGTTGGTCTTTATCCCGTGGTCATTCTGGACACCCAGGTCGTTCAGCGCGCCTCGCTTTTCTGCTCGAACAGCTTTGCATGTCAGACCCTCTGTGAGTCGTGACTCCTACCGTTCATCACTTTAATGACTCTTATTTTGTAGGCAGAACTTCATCGGTTCATTTAACGAGCCTTGGGATCAGCAGGTAAGTATTCACCCGAATGTTTATTCTGGTGATGTTGTCTGCGGCTGATCTAAACATGCACCGGGTAGCAACAGAAAGTGCACTCCGAGGCCACGGGCCTAACACGAACACGAGATACGTTGAGCCCGACTGATATGGACCTTGATCTTGCTCATCAAGCAAAGCGACCAAAGCTCCGTGAGTAACCCAACTAATTCCTGTGATCATGACCGCTCAATTTATCTCTCGAACATACTCCACCAGCAAGCAACTTTGTCAACCCGCCACAGCTTGGGTTGTATCCACAGGCCAGCAGTTCATATGTTCACTCACAGCGTGCACACGTAAGTACACCATTTCCCCTCAGCAGTAGGCTTACCTGTTTGTTGTGTAGACAATGTCTGCGAACAACCAATTCAGTGCATCTCAATTTCAAGGTTCTCCCACGAGCTATGACCCTGGCAGCGCAATGAACACATTTCCTTCCCTCCCGGACAATTACTCCAATGCTATGGACTCGATTGGTGCGAACGATGACGACCTTCCTACACAACAAGAGCTCTACAATCATTCCTTCATGTTTTCACGCCCCGCACCGCCCCCTGCACCAGCCCCCGCACACGTTCCGTCTCAGAATCAGTTCCCATCGGCAAGCTTCGGGCCACCACGTGCGCCAACCTTTGATAATCGTTTGGCGCCCAGTGTCATCACAACACCCAATGCACACGCCGTTCGCTTGCCTCAGCCGCCTCCCTTTTCCGTACCACCTCCTGTTGCTGTCCCATCAGTACCTAAGCGTACATCAAGCAAGGCTAGTAAGGGCAAGGCGCGTAGCCAACCTAGCCTCCGAGGCTCGGATGGTGGTAGCACGAATCCGGAGAATAGATATGGAAAATACGATTTACCACCTTGGGAGCAACAGATCGCCTTTATACGTGCGAAGGACCGCAGTGGAAAACATTGGCCATTCTGGGAGAAGTACTATCTCGCGTATGTTACATGTGGCCCCGACGCACCTGAAGATTTCTTCGAGTGTCTTCTTAAAACTGGTAGCGCGAAACATACTAAGTATCTGGAAACTGTACGTCAGCTATGCTTCAAAATAATACCTCTGACTGACGCATTGGTGAACAACAGCTTGTTAAAAAACACTTTTTTGCTTGCCGGACTGGCTACGCTCTATTCGGTCAACTCAACGGCCTCAAGAAAACCTATATGAGTTGTCTTTTATACCAAAGCTATACTGGTGGGCCTGGCGATGGCGATCGAGACCCCCACGAATACGACCGCTCTCAACCGGAGGCAACAATTCTTGGGTTGATTGGCGAGCGGTTGCTGAGGCTTCGCCAGGTGAATGCTGAAATCGATCTCAAAGAAGAGGAGTATTATCACTGGACGGTCGACGCAGAGCATGGAATGTTTGCACTTATTCATTCACGGTACGTGTGTTGCTGTATTGTGTGAAGCGTGAACTGAAAGGCAGCCTAGTGCAAGCAAGAACCCGAGCATTGCATGCGTATCACATTTTCGAAACACCGTGCTGTCCCCTCATGCCTCTCTCTCATCCTTGCCGCGGGATGATGCTTTTGTCAAGGCAGAAACCACCGTCTCTTCCCCTGTCAGCAGTTCGGTGCCGCCGGAGGGTTGGCTCGGTCGAAGTCAGCAAAGCAGCCAGCCTGGCCCAATGCGCGGTGGTCACACTGGTACGACGCGAACGTCCCTTGTCAGCAAGAACACGGCTCAGACTTCGGGCCTCGAAATTTTACGCGGCGCTCAGCGATCGCAGGCGACTCTCAACGAGACGCTTGCGAATGTTGCCCAAGATGTCGCAAGAAACTCTGCTCGCTACGCTGACATCCTGGAAGCCGACCATGCCAGTGGCCTTCGCACCCAGGCCAGCCAGGCGTATAGACGGTGCTGCCGGTCTGCTCATGAGGACTATGCGCTTCTTACCCAGATGCGACGCGAAGCGCAGGTGGCCCGTTTGGAGATTGCAAAGACTATGGAGCGGTCAAGCAACGAGGATACACATGCAGCGGGTCTCAAATTCATGACCACCTATCTCGAGAGTACAGCGGATGTGCCTTCTACTAGTGACTTTGCCGCCGAGATTCGGACACTCACAGAGAAGCATCTCGATCAAGAGCGCGCATTCATCGATTTGTGCGCTCAAGCAGGGGTTAGGACCTCTGAAGCTCCCGCTGCTCTGCCTCATGGGTCTGATACGGAAGTGGTTGTGATTGACGATTGAGTATGTAGAAACGGTACGCATGATACTTACTATCTAATCGTTCAAAACTAATACACCTCGCCCACAGATTCTGGATTTGTATTTATACGTTTGCCTTACCCGGAATGAAAATTTATTGTCAGAAGGAGCGGGCAGAACAGTGAGCGTTGGAGAAGGCAAGGCAGCCTCTTGAGCCTAGATAGCGAGCGTGTGAAGCGCAACCCAGAGATCGACATCAAGCTCAGTGCCACCGTGTCAATAAGTAGACGAGGGAGTGGATCTAGTTAACCGACTTAGTCGAAGGTGAAGACGAGGTACGCGAGTGAGAGCCAAGCCGAGGAATAAGGCACTCTAACGAGCACGCAATAGCGGCGTCAACGTGTTCGTGCACGACTCGTGTCCCGCATAGGGACTCTTGAAGCTCAATATATGCGCTCATGTGCGCTCGTGTCGCTCTGCGTCGCCCGTCTGGCCTGCCAATTGTACTAGTTGACGTTGGGGTTTCCGAAACCTTCGTGTCCTCTAGTGCGATTGTGCCATGACGACTACTCCAGAATCCCCTTGCCGACTACCAGGCCCTAGCGTTGCTAGGCGCAAATGACCCATGTCCCCCCAAGATCCCCCCCAAGCCTTGGTCTCGTCTGGTGTTCACATTTTCATTGGGTACTGCGACCACAAGCGGCGAACGGAGGCTTGGGTACTACTCTGACCCGCCTGTATTATTCTTCCACAATTTGTGATATTTACGTTCACGTATCAGGTTCATCAGAAGTTTGCTGTCATCTGGTACGTTTCGGCCTCCTGGGTGACATCGAGATCGCATTTGTTAACCACTTTCTGGATCACTTTTACCGTCCCCGCCACTCTCCTTTGATTCGCCATGCAGAGTTTGGATTGCTCCTTTTTTGGGATCGAAAGCCGCAATTTTAGGGTGATTGGCAACCCCTCCAGCAACCCAGCACCCAGACGACACACAGGCGGTTTCCTGTATTTCTAGGTCTCTCTCTCAGTTTCTGGTAAGCTCCAGAAAAGCCTCGTGTGTGGTGTGAGACGACGGCTGACGGCATGATGTGTTTCGCTCGCTAATCGCCTCAGCCTTCACCCCAAGCGGTGTCAGAGTTCCCGCCTCCTGCCTCTCATATTTCACTACCTCTTGCGAAATCTTGCCCATCCCCACGACAATGGCCGAAATCCACCCCTCTTTATCGCCTCTTGAACAACCTCGAAATCGATCTGTTGCTGCACCTGGTGCTGCGTCTCATAACCGGCCCCGGTCAAACCCTCCTCCGAGAAACGATGTAGCCAGAGAGGCGCCACCTGGGGGTCAAAATCCTGAAGAGCCGATCATGATTGGGTCTTCGGATGAGGAGGATGCACCGCCGTTGGCTACGAGGCGGTCTGCGCCGACGCGCCCAATAGCGGAGCAGCGCGTGAGAATACATAATAATAGGCGTGGTGAGTGGTCTGGATTGGGTTATTATTTGGGTTTTGAGTGATACATGATGAGCGTTATTGGTTTCTAAGCGCTTATAATCCTTGATCTATGCTCCTTCGCCATTCCCCCCTGTTCGGTTGTAGTGACTAATATTTGGGTAATTAGGTACACCTATCCCCCGCCCAACAGAGAATGGCATGCGAATCATGTCTCCTTGACCTCCACTCCCAGCTCACGGCTTAGACCACGTCGGAGTTCCCCCAACTGGCCTCATCCCCTCTACGACATCATCCGACGACCTGGTACACCCACCCTCCACCGACTAACGGCAGAAGAGCGAATCGAGCTCTTGCGTATGCTTCGCCCAGAGCGCGCTGCATATATACTCGGATTCGGACACGGGCACCAGGGTATGGACTGTGTGGGGCGTGTGGAGCCGGCACCACAGGCCGCCTGTTGAGGAGTACGATGTGCGGATGACGCATGCGAGTGCGAGGCCAAGGATTGGGTATTCGTATGATTTTGCGCCGGATGAGGAGGATGAGGAGATGAAGAGTAATATGGAGATGAAGCCGGTTGCGCCACACGTACGAACGAAGACGACGATTGAGATTGAGGATTCGCCGCCGCTTGCGCCTGTTGACCGGCAAGGCAAGGGACGGGCGCAGACGAGCTCGATATTAGCGAGGCTGTTGCGGAGATGTATGGTGGGTCGAGTGCATCGTCACCCGGATCGTCGTCATTGAAAAAGCGTAGTCGAGAGTGAAGAGAGGTCCCGATGACGAACCAGACGGTGGGAGTTCGCATGCATCTGAATCAGGTATGGATTTGGCGAGCTCGTCGCAGAGCGTTCGCCGCCGTCACCCAGCAGCCTTCTTCTTACACAGTAAGTTTATGAACTCGTCGCATTTGCTCCCGCTAACCAGCCCCTCTTGTCGTGCACTCATTTTAATTCTGGCTCTCCACTCCTGCATCCTACCTGACGCCTACACCAACACCTAGGCGCCCTTGCACGCCCACATTCACCCTCGACCTCGGTCCCGACACGTGTGCCCTCTATCCACGCTCGTGTACGTACCTGCCGCCTCACTGATACTCGCCCGACGCTGGTTTTAATGCGACGTGCCCACACCCTCCCTCAGATAACGCTCCACTCGCTGTACGAGCCTTTTCCACTCCCCGGCCCATTTCCGACAACAAACGGTAAGCCCTCCTCTCGCGCTTGCCCTCATATACCCACCCTCCACGCCTCTTCGGTGTCCCCAAATCCTTCTCAACCATCCGCCTCACCATTTCCAACTCGCACTGACACGCCGACGTGCTAGGCTTAACACACTCATTCCGGCCTTGCCCACTACTCCCGACCTCACCGACGCTCGCCTTTGACCTCTCGTGCCTGTGCCCGGTCTCATGGATGCATTCGCGACCCCACATCCTCGATTTCCCAACCTCGCACGCCATCTCCTACACTCGCACGCCCCGCCCCCCCCCCTCGGTAACCCCATTGCTGACCTCATGCCCACTCCCCTGCATACAGGCCCCATCGCGGCCCCATGCTCTGTCTCACGACATTGCAAATGTGGCTTGTCCTGGACTGCCCCACCTCCCGACGCTCCACCGATCCCACCCACCTGATTTGAATCACTGATTTCGTATATTCGAATTGCCGACCTTGTGTGCGTGTGAGATTCATGTACTGTCGCTCATGTTATCTGTATATACTTCATATATTATAACAATGTTATCTTGCCATCACTTTTCCGGTCAATGCAAAGTAAAATGACTTGTATTCATTCAAGCCTAATTTGGATGATAATATGTTGATCACATGATTGATTGATCTGGGTGCTCCAGAGTGCTCCTGGAGTCGTAGATCTATGCACTGGGGTGCTTCCAAATATCCTGTATTGGCTCCTGAGTACTTTGAAAACCCGGGCAGGCTACAAATCTTGCCCAATATTCAGAGTACTTTGAATGACTTCAGAACAAAGGGGCTGCTCTGCTGATAAGTCAATTCTCTGGAGCGCTTTTGAGGAAATACCAACTTTGCTGATGAACAAGAGCCCGAAAATAGCGCTCCCACACTGGCATGTAGCGATGCTCGTCAAAACGAATATTTCTGCCTCCATACAACTTTTCAAGAGCGCAGTATATCTGGACAAAATGGAGTTAGCGATGTCAGAATAATACAGCATGCCCCGAGTCACACTTGAAGCCCAAAGAAACGGTCCCATCCATCATCAAAGCGTGAAGCTCATATGAGCTGTGTTCACCCGCGTACATCCGCGTAGCTCATCGCCTCCACGATGCGACTTGGCCATTAGTAAAATAAGGAATCAGCTCACCATCGTTGCAGCCAAAGCAATCAACCCCGGTGGTACTCCTTGGCGAGCCCGGGTAGAGCGATCTTTCAGCTTTCGGTGCCAACTGGCACATTTCCCAGGGTGGTCCGGCTTGCACAGCTCCTCCATAAACACAACACCAAGATTCTTCGACGACCTAAACATTATTATCTCGATCGCGGACCCGAGCGCGCCGACACAAAAGAATTGACTTGACTCCTAAATCCGTCGATCTGTTCGTAAGTTCTTATCTCTATAATATGAACAAACACTTACGCAGTCGGTTGTTGGATATAGGAATGTATCTTTTGACATAAGTTTGCGAAGCATGGACTTGTCGGACGCTGAAACCGCATACTGTTGCTCCACCATGTATTCAATTTTCGCGAGCGGATTGCTGCGAAGACCTGGCATCTTGCCCAACACCTATGATATATAAGTGAGTTTATAGCCAGCAAACAACTTAATTTCGCTTACTGTATCTTTGTACTTTGACGTGATTACTTCGGGACCAGGGTCAATTTCAGACAACTCTGATGAATAGTCTTGCGCGTCCACAAACAATTGGTCAAGGTCTTCGGGCCACGGATTAGTAAACACCATGTCTTTGAGAACGTGAAATTCCATCAAAGGCATGAGCGCGCGTTGATCTGGGTTCATCGCCCTCGCTCGAAGTCCGACGCGCAGAGGCACACCTTCATCATCAAAATGCCGACCCCGACGCTTGCAGCTATGCTTGTAAACCCGCATTCTGTTTGAGTGGAGATCGAGAGCCCTTGGAGGACGGGGTGGGTCAGTTGAGTTTGAGTCCTGTCGTGAGAAACTGATGTTGCCGTATCGGGCAGCTCGGCGCCGTGCTTGAGTTGGTGGCAAGGATATTGATGGGTAAGGTATTTCGGAGTCGTTACCTGCCTGATCCGTGGGTGACGGTAAGTCGTGAGGCGATCCTACGCGGTTTGGCCAATCGAGCAAGGGGTTGGGGAGGTTGTCGGATTGCGGTATCGATGGAGGTGTGACGGCGGCATGGCTGTGCCAAAGTGTAGCATCGGCGCCAGTAAATGTGTTGGCGACCAAGCTAGCTGAAGTTATAGGTGTAGTGCGAGGTTGGGTGTTCATACGAGTGCGAGAGACCAGCTCCCTTGTGCTGAGACGCGAGCGAGGGGACGCAAGGTCTTGCTCGGCATTTGGGGAGTGGGTCCGACCCCGATTATGGGCCTGCAATGCGCGTGAGAGAGGTCGGGGGGTAACTGTTGTTGGTGACGCGGCGGTTGGTGGGGCAGGATATGGGCGCGGACGTGGGCGCGGACGTGAGCGTGATACAAGATGTGAGACTGGGGGTGTTGGTGGTGAGGCGTGTGGGAGATGCTGTGCGCTCCCAAGGATAGGAGCGGGTGTTCCTGCCGCGTCTAGCATTGGAATGGACGAGGCATAATCTAAAGGAGGCGCAACGGCATCGACATGCCAACCCTGGGGGGAAGTGGGGGCATTTGGTGGCGCTGGCAGTGCTGGTGGCAGTGGTGGGTGATCGGCAACAAATTGATCGAGTAGGGGGTGATCGGCTGCCCAGTCGGCTTGTGGCTGTGGGTGGTGATCGAAATTAGGACCATAAGCGAAGTAGTCTTTAGATTGAGCTCGTAAGTCTTTGACTATTGTGTTGAGGCCGTGCATTGCAAACGCACCTGTGGTACCAAAATCTAGAGTTGCATTTGTTGTGTCAACTAAGTTTGTATTGTGTGTGTTCTCGCTGGGGATTACATCCCCGAAAGTAAAGCCGTCGCTAATGTCGGAGTTGAATCTACCGAGCCCGCTGAACAGGATCGCTAAGTCCTCAGGGTCGGCGTCGACATAGAGATCCATCGGTTGAGCCTCTGGAACGATCGGGTAAGTATGAAGGATTTGTTATAGGCATATTGTGCTTACCCGGCATTTCAGCCCACAAATCCAAGTTGTTCGAGTCTGCCTGTGTACCTATGGTTGAGCTCGGGTACAGTTGTTCAGGCAAACAATGATTAGTAAGAAATAAATCTACACGCAAGCTTGTTAGCTGAATAGCAGAATTGTTGTATATATGCGCATACCTTCCATATCAATGTCCATATCCATTGTATCATCTTCGCCCTCAGCATCGTAGTCAACCTCTTCGGGTATAGTCGCTCCCGCTGGCTTGTATCCATTAGTGTTGGCTTCGCCTGCTTCATCGTCGGTAAGGTGTGTGAGAGTGGGCATTTCGGGGAGAGTTGTAGCCGTCGAGTCTGAATCTGAATCGGAGCTGGAGTTGGAGGTGTTCTCAGAATGGGGGATGTCTGAAATAAGTCAGTTAGTACCTTGTCAATACTTTTGTGATAGCAACGTACCTTCTTGGCCCGGGAGGTATGGAACAGGTGCTGGTGCTTCAGGAGTTGAACGACGTACGATGCGCTTGACGCGG
Source organism: Ceratobasidium sp. C01 (assembly GCA_025200755.1). Lineage (NCBI taxonomy): Eukaryota > Fungi > Basidiomycota > Agaricomycetes > Cantharellales > Ceratobasidiaceae > Ceratobasidium > Ceratobasidium sp. C01. The sequence continues at coordinate 7,610 of JANWGL010004397.1, read as the reverse complement.
ACACCATTGAGTTCCTCACAAAACGCGAGCTCCTTCCCACGACGCATGCGTGTAGAAGCTAAGGTTGGGGTAGGCGCCCTCGCCTTCTTCCGACGCTTTGTAGTGTTCTGAGCTGTAGCCGAAGGGGAAAGTCCGAGTTTGATAGCTTTTGCTCGCGCCCGCGCAACTGCCTCCTCCCGAGGAGGGATTGAGACGGTCGAAGATTCAGCACGGAGTGGGCGGCGCATGCTATAGTCGAGGACGAAAAGGAGAAAACACAAGTGGTAGCGGATTGGGACCTAAGAAACGGTAAGCTACACTGGAATATAATAATATATTGTTAACATGTCTACTTACGAGAAATATTCTGACAAGAACGAAGCGACTCTGCCGGCAGAGTGAAAGGAAAGAAAATAAGCTTGTTGTACTGAGAGAGCGTAAGCGATGGAGTGTCGACGGTAGTAGAAAGAATGGGCAAGTTTGGTGGAGCGATGGGGTAGTTGTAGTGAAAGTACGAGGGGGGGGGCAGTTCTTATAGGCTCGAAGATCATGTTGCATCCACCGGTGGACGCAGTCGTCCGGGTAGTCGAAGTGTTGGGTGCGCACGGCTGTTAGGATGGCCGGTAAGAGAGGTGGGTTGGGCGAACTGGGAGAGGTGTTTGAAGTCGCGGGGGGGAGTGTTTTCTCGCATCGCTACACGGAGGGGGAAGAACTGCGACTTGGAGCGTAGCACGAAGATGGGTGGTTGGTGTTTGAGAAGGTTGAATCTAGCATAGTTGACCTTGTGCTGAGAATCGTGAGTGCCGGTGCACGGAGTAGAGAAAAGCGGATACCTGGTTCGCATATAGCCTAGTTTACACATGTGGTCTGCTTGGTACGTTTCTCAACCTGCTAATTTCAATATGAGTGATAAACTCCAAGCTGAGCCGAAGATATAATCTCAATTTACCAAGGCAAGTGCGACTCAACGCGGACAGATTTTGATATTTAAGTACTTACGATGCCCCTCACGCTTTCACTCTTGCACAATACCCCACACCTGTTATCCCCTCTACTATGAACCCAAAACCGTCCATTGCTCAGCCTTATGTCTGCCGCAAATGTCTTCGCCCGTTTAGTACTGGTGGAGACTTTCGGCGCCACACCAAATCTAAAAGTTCTGGATGTCACGGTCAAAAGCTGATTAGGCGAAGCGACTATAATGTACAACTGCAAACCCAAGGTCAGCATTCCTAAAGACGTATAGTATAAGTTTAAACTTACGCTAAACAAACTTTGCGGCTCAGACATGTATGCGCCCACTGGGAGCGCACCCACGCCTTCAGAACCGGCGCCACAAGTCCCCCGTAGTCTTATCGACTCCCCAAACCCGCTAGCCTCTCAATCCGCCTGGCGGGGTCCTCCCAATCCTCCCAATTCCCCCAATCCCCTCTTTTTGACCGAGTCGCCTGAGTCGCGTCAGCTGGTGCTCCCAACCGAGAACAATTGGGATACTCACCCAAATCACCCGCTAACCGAAGTGTTCGATGCTGGGCAGATGTTCGATGCTGTCCAGCTCGATCCCTTGCCAATGCCGCTAGACTCGGATGGATGGGGGTCAGCGAGTCTAGACTACGATCCCCTGTGGAATCCTTGGATGGATAATGCAGGTGCGGCGTGGCCAATGTGTGGTTAGTCTCATCACTCTACATCGCCTTTATAGCTACTTACTTTCTCTTTATCAAGCCGATCGAACCCAAACCAATAATTTGAGCTCACCTGTTGCGCCCCAAGCGCCGGCTGCACCCGAAGCGCCAGCCGTAGATAACCGTAATCAACTTGATCGGCCGTATATCCGCATTGTCAGCAAAGGCCGGATAATATATCGACACCCGACTGCTGGGCGGAGCTATGGGAAGGGTCAGACTCGGTGGGAAATTGAGCGTAATCGAAACAAGGAGCTGCGGGGGGATAACCGCTGGGCAATGTGGGGATCGCAGGATGAATGGGAGTCGGCGAAATGGATGGCAACGGCGAAGGTTTCCCAATCAAGCCTAAATCAGCTATTGAAAACTAAACGTGTAAGTGGGTGATAACAACCAATAACGGAAGACAGCTAATACTCCTTTAGTACGAATCTGCAACATATTCATTTAAGTCAACAAAGCAATTATTCAAAAAAATCGCGACCGAAATGGACAGATTTGGTGGGCCAGAGTGGCACGCCGAAGATATTCTCTTACCTCATACCGATAAGGAAGACCGTGTGACGCTTATCTATCGAGACCTAGCAAAGTGCGGCGACTTTTTATTTGGACGACCAAGATTCGCCGGCAAGATGTCGTTTGGCCCTGAAATGCTCTATGATAGTGACGAGACAGCGAGGCTGTACGAGAACCCTTGGACCGCAGACTATTGGAACATTCGACAGGTACGCTGCTAAACACAGTCAATACCATTAACTAACGACAATTATAACTAGAAAACGTTACCACTTGGTACGACCCTTGGTGGCATGCTCGTTGCTAGCGACGCGACACAACTAAGCATGCATTCGGGCGATGTTGCCGCTCATGCAGTATATATCAGCCTGGCTAATTTAGACAAGTCAGTGCGAGCCAATACCAGTGAGAACGCCTGGATGCTAGTAGCATACATACCGAAATCAAAGTTCCTGCGGACTATGTCTGCACTGGAACACCGCCCCAAATCTGTGCGAAGCACGCTCCTTGGCGTTCTCAATCGTCGACTCTTTCACCAGTGTATGCGGGTCCTCACTCGTCCACTTCGCCGCACGGAGCCTCGCGACGTTATCGATCCTGAAGGAAATGTTCGATCAGTGTTGTACGAACTTACTGGATACATTGCCGACCTGGAGGAGCAGTGGATGATCGCTGGAACTGGGAGTCAGACATGTCCACATTGTGAACGTAACCCAACGCACCTCGGCGACGCTGAATGCACTCCCCCACGAACCCCTAACGAGATCTTGTCTACAATCCGCAAAATCAAACGCGACCACAAGGCGGCGTACAATCGATCCCCATCGCTCGAGGAATTCACAAGTCTTGCAAACAAGCAGCATCTAAACGGTGTCGACAAACCTTTTTGGAAGTTCCTCCCGCAGTTGAATATATTCGAGGCGTTATGTCCCGATCTCCTGCATGGCTTCCATAAGATGTTTCACGATCATATTTATCAGTTCAATCTTACCGGCATGGGCAAACCAGAATACGATGCGCGCGTTCGGTCGCAGCTTCACTTTTCGGGTGATCGAACATTTCTTCATGGAGTGTCGCATATTCAGCAAATGACTGGTATTGAACACCGTATGCTCGAGCGCCTTCATTTGTGTATTGTTGCGAATGCACCTGGAGCAATCAACGATCAGGTTACGCGAGCTACACGTGGAGCGCTAGACTGTATTTACCTTGGCCAGCTTCCGACACAATCCGATCGCTCCCTCGAGGCGTACCAGGCAGCCTACGACAGTTTCATGAAGGACCGATGGGGTTGGGTAGACAATGGGACACGAAAGGGAAAGAAAGGAGTTATTCCACACTTCAACATACCGAAAATGCACGTTATCCAACACTTACCTGAACACATTCGACTAAAAGGGAGTGCGGACAATTACACGACAGAGACCATGGAACACCTCCATGTGGGTGTGAAGGACGCGTATCGTGCGTCGAATCGTCGCGAATGGAAGAAGCAAACAACCCGATGGCTGAACCGACACGAGAAGATCCAGGATTTCGAAGAATGGATGCGATGGTGTGAGTCGGAGGCTCAGAAAGAGATTGATAGCCACCACGGTAGGTCGTTAGATCAATTGGTTGGGACAGAAAAATAACACATACCATCGACTTGTAGACTCCACAGGCGACGCACACGGGAGCGCCCAACGCCCAGCAAGTTATGAGGTCACTACCGAGATAATAAGTACCAACAACGAGGCTCGGACCGAGAACGAATCCGATTTTGAGGGAGGGAGTACTTACCGCTCACAACCGCAAGGTGCTGGCAGAGAGGAGGATGAGGAAGAATGGAGCGTGGAGGAGGAGGCACCAGGGTCAGAAGAGGGAGCCGAACGAGATGCGTATGGCGAGGAACTGCGTGATGAGACTGATAAAGGTGACTCGGGCGAGGTTCGAATGAATGTGGCAGGTACCTACACCAGGGAGCCCACAACGAATGAGAAGGTAAGTATGTATATATAACAACGTTTCAGAAGACTCACAATTTCCGTCGTATGTTGTAGGTTGGGACTTGGTTGCTGCGACAGGGGGATGTTCAAGTCCAGGAAAGGAGTCGGAAGCGGAAGCGCCCATCCAATTCCGAGGATCTAAATCCTCGACGTCAGCCGCGCCCACGCCTGCAGACCACCCATGGGATATCAGATCTACAAACCATCAACCTCAAACCAGCAACTCGACGAGCGCCGCTTGCGGAGATTTCCCGAAGATACGATCTTGATATTCAGCAGCTAATGCACGAGGTCAAACGCAACGCATATCTCTCTTCTCTGCCAATCACCGTTGACGAATTCACTCAAATCGACGTCTGGAACTCGCTGCGCGTCCATCTACCCTCGAATTCGCACAATCCAAAAGCCCGAATGCAACGGATACGCTCCGGTCATGATCACAACGCACACAATGACCCCCTACTATATGTCTCGTCCGAGCAGACAACCGCAGGAGCCGCAAAGCTACAGGGTGAGTTTCCTGATTGATGTGACTGCACCTACTTTACTCATAGTCAAAACTATCAAATGCCACGCCCACAGACTGCTCTGTGGGTCAGGCTCGCCTGATTTTTAGACTCACGCCAACCACCTTAGTCCCGTCGCCTCCATTAATGGTTTACCTCCGGGCTTTTTGCAAGGTCCCACATTCTGCTTGTAAGACTACGGGTCTGTTAACGGTGAGCAAGGTGGATGGGCGCTGGCGCCATAAAATTATACTTGCTTCGGAGGTTGTCCGATTGTGCCCATTGGCACCGGTTATTAATGGTCCCGCGCCACGAGATGTCAACCGGAGCAATGTGCTAGAGCGATTCTCTCAGTTCTTTTTAAACAAATATCGTAACCTCGACGATTTTATGTTCATGTGTCCGGATGTTTTGTAGCCGTTATGCTTGTATTTTATTCAATGCTTTATTTATCCTATCTACGTTCACAGAATATTCTGATTGCTATCAAATAAATAATAGCCCGACCGCGAACCCGCTACGGCAACGCGAGACGCATCGGCGGCCAAATGAAAACACTACCGATTAGACTTTGACAGCGCCGATCGCTGTCAAAGTCGCGTCGCTGTCGGCGCCACAACGCTTAGCACGTGAGGAGCGGTTGCCCGACTGTCCGTCGCACCCGAGCTGGCTGGAGAGAAGCGGCGGCGACCTCTATCGGAAGAGTGATCAACCCGCGCCGACTCGAGCTCCGAAGCCTCGCCTGAATCGGGGTACCATCACGGCGCAAGACCTGCGCCGGTTCGGGTAATAGGGCTAAAAAATACTTGGCCCGCAAGCCACTCGACCGGAAGATAACCCCTCCGGGTTGAGTACTCAAGAGTACTCGTGAGTACTCCTGTGAGTACAATTAATCTGAACGTACTCAACCTGCTGAACCGTCTTGTTGAGGTCTCAGGAGTGGGGGCGCGTTTTCCTGATGTGGTAATAACCCTCTTATTGACACCGAAGGATGGGATCACACACCCGTCGCCTCGCCGACTCAAAACGTCCACAATTAGCCCCGCATCTTTGTCTTTCTCTTACGATTTCACCACCCACTCACGCTCCCGGTTTCCTCCTCATACGGCGCAACATTTAAGATACAACCGCAACCCATATCGAATCGAAATCCACTGACGAACCTGAGAGGCGCCCAATCCCAACAACCAGTCGATCTGGGTACAGGTGATATGCTTATTCTACTCGTAAACGTGCCTTTAGCACAAGACCGTGCCCTCCTCCTGTCCATGAGCTTTATTCCTGCCTTGGCGTTGGGCAAAAACGACAAGAGATCCGTAATTCTTTATCCCAACTGTGCCAAATCGGCTATTTCGTGCGATGACCTACTTCAGATCCGGAGGATTCGGGCTGGTTTAAGCGTCCCGATACCATCTTCACCACCCGTTTCATTTTCGACTTTCAACTCTGGCACATATCCGTGCGAAAGCAAGCACAGCTTTGCCCAGGTGGTGGGGGCCAGATTGGCGTAAGCGCCGGGCGCGTATCCCAGAAGCTCTGCCCGGCTGCGCTGGTGGGACATTCAGGAAATCAAGGGTTGGCGACGAACTCGTGAACTAGGATGGCAAGTACGACTCGCTGACACGGTCTCTATCTTCGTAAACTCTCAATTTCAATATCCTTGATGTGACTGTACCCGCCCTCCGCGTTCGCCTTCCTGGCGACGTCATCTCCCATCCAACTGCTACCTCGCTTATCGAGACACATACACCAGAATCTACCCCCTGCCCTTTTGAGTATCCCTAAGTGCCTTACAGTAGGAATAGTCTATATCAAATCAATAGAACAGACAAACATGGTGGAAATGGGACTAGCTGTCGACCAAACACAGGACCCATTTTATCTGGCAGAGAATTCGGTGTGTTGTCCGACCAATTATCAGGCTATCTACATATGACCGTGTGAAGCGGTAGAAGCGGTAGACCGATGCGTTACCTGGACAAGCTTGAACCATCAACGCTTCGCTCCAACGGCACATCATCATCAGTTCATACAAAGCATGGTACGAGTTGTACGATTCCTCTACTCATAGACCTGCCATTCCCGCAAGGTCGCACCCTCCTCTTGTCCATGAGCGTGACTCCTGCCCCGGTATTGGGCAAAAACGACGAGAGATCCGCCATTCTTCACACCATTACGCCGAATCGTCTGTCTCGTATGGCGAGGTACTTCAAGCTTGGAGGGCTCGAACTGGCTTGACCATACTTGTACCATCTTTCACTTTCGGCTCCCAACTCTAGAATCCTCTCGCTCACTCCGATGATTTCGTCCGCATCTATCTCGGCATTGTCGCGTCTCTCAGGCTACGGAGGCACCTCGCCTCCACTCCTGGTCCTCCTTCTCATCCTGCGTCACATATTGGAAGTGATTTCTCCAAGCGTTCGCCCTCGTAAAGTTTTATCATCTTTCGCTCTCGCCTCAAAAGGAATGCGCACTGTCGTCGTTCCTCATATTTACGAACATGTGGTCCCCCGCACAAATGTAAATACAAGGGTATATGCGCGTGCGAATTGCTCCAAATACGTTCGGTATGTTCATAATCATTCTTAGTTGATATATTCCTACTCAGTGGGGTGTTTTCGGACAAATTACTTTTCGACTTGGTGTCCACGGCGCGTCATCTCGGATTCAGCACTTTATCCTCGGAACACACACAATGTCAACAAATACGAAGACGGTGGTTTGCCATCCGTATCCCTTCTCATGATGCATCCTCCGTTAACGAGTTCAACATAGAACGTAGACCCAACAGCATCGGTTCGGTTCTTTTGTAGAAAGTTTAGATGTCGGTAGCAAATTAGATATCAACGATATAGTTTCGTTGGTTGTCAAAACATACCTGAAAATTAGATGTGCTCACAAATTGCGCTTAATATCACCCGCTCAGTTAGGGTCGT
>JANWGL010004392.1:1739-16459 GCA_025200755.1 Ceratobasidium sp. C01 | reverse complement strand
TCTCCCGTAGTGCTAGCGCCTTTAGATCACGCATTCGTTTGTCCATTCACAAGTATCCATACATACAAGTAATGCAAAATGGCAGCCACGATGGGTAAGACAATCCAAATAGGGCTACACTGGGTGGGTCGCGAGTACGCATACATATTTGCACAATATCCTCGTATTCTCGGTTCTTGCATTGTACCTTTCACTAGGTCTGTCCATCTGACAGCTATGCAAGGCACCAAATGACAGTTGGGCGCAGCCAGAATTGGCTCAAATGCTCATTTTGAGTAGATCATATTTCATACTAGGCACCGGTCAGGCACTGCAAGAGATTATAACCGCCAGAATTTCATCTCCATCCCCTCAGAGTTATTTACATTTGCAAATCAGTATTTAACTTGTGTTTTGTGGCGCGTCGAGGGCGGACTAGTAATTTACCGCTCTTTACCCTTATTTACACCGGTAAAAATCTCCCGGTTATTTGCATTATAGTTTTTTCCCGTACCCTAGTGTTAACCTGACTACCCTCACTCCAGGACTCGACAAAGGCTCAACGGAAAACTCAGTGACGAATCTAGTATGTGCAAAGTGACTGAGCGCCCAGCTGTCGGGTGTTCTGATTGCTGAACGCATGGTCGTCACGGAGAGAAATTCCGCCGAGGAAGTCCTCGAGATTTGTCAATACCGACTGAACCGATGTCATAGTTGTCAATCAACATATACTCGGATGCACCCGGCGCTTACCTAAGGCATGCCTTTGGTGCTTACCTCGGATACACCCGGGAATTTCAGACGCCAAGCATCAAGCCCCAATTCGTGGGTGGTGCCCTACGCCCCATTCGTACAGCCCTGCAGTAATTCTATGTCCGGATATGTTGAGTTTCACTGTGTCTGCGAGTCTTGCAGGTCTCGGGTTTCTTTATTTTTTCAAGCGCCAGGTATTGGATATATGAAAGCCGCAGGAAACGGGCTAAGCCAAGAAGGCTCGTCAGAAGACTGTCAGAAGGCACCACATAAGGGTATACAAACTGATCGGCTGGTTTGCTTAGTACTACGATTCCAGTCTACCAAGCTCGGCCAGACGACTAGAGCCGAACTTTGATAAGAGCTTCGGCTCTTAAACCAACCTGACTGGCTTTATTTGATTGAATCTGACTTGGCATGTGATGACCGACCGTAAAAGATTGGGCTCATGATTGATGTCCGAATCCTCGCATTCTGACTGTTATACGCACAGTGTTCTCTCGAACGCCTCTGGTCTAATCGCCTAAAATTACTTACACATTTTACCATAATCATGGCTTTCATTTGTGGTGGGAATCTCGAGGTGACAGAAAATGGTTCATTTTCGGGGTGCTCGGAAGTGGCAGAGCGCTTGTACCCTGTCAGCTCCAAATGCTGTTCTTCGGTCAACTTTCCACAATAGGATACACGCTCATCACTCAATGTGGCCACACACTTCTCGCTGCGATCTGCCCCCTAAAGACAGATCAGATAAAATTGCAATAGCATAGTTGCTGGTGAATTTATAGGCCAACGGCACCTATCTCCCTCCTCCCTCATCCGACCTTCCTCCAACTAGTTGGTCCGAAGCGTTCAGCATCATGGCAAATTCAGATCCGCTAGCCATGCATTGTTTTCTCATATCATCTCGGCTGTTTTTCACCCTCGTTAGCTCTGGGTCGTTCTGGCTAATATATTACTTTACAGAACTAGATGATAAATTTATAATTTCCACATTTATTTTGTGGTTGATTGTTCTATCCCGTAAGCAGAGCTAAGCATTGAATAATCTAGAAATACAAAGCTAATCTACTCGAAATAAACTTCGTTAGTTCTCTTCGTGGATGACATACTAATGCAAGCACCGTAAAAACAAGTGGAGAAATTGAAACTAACGGTATCGTGCTAGGTTGACCCTTGACTTTCGGCGAACTAACACCTACATCGGATCGGCTCTTGTACAAGGAGTTATTTCCTTGATCGGGGTGGGACATATCATAGCTGGTAGGCTGAATTTCGAGCTTCAACATCAAGTTCTTGAAGACTGACCTGAACAAATTATTCAGCATATGGCTACTTCGCGAACGACATGAATGGATCCATCTTTGCTCTATCCCTTCCCACGTTATTCTGGGGCATATCTTCGCTCATACTCTTGATATCCAACATTCAAACCTTCTCGTCCACTCACTCCCGAGTATCAATCCAGATGGTCTGGGCCAGCAATCTCAAAGATTTAATCACTGGCTCTGCTTCAATCCAAGTTCGTCCTACACTTACATGGCGCGGTCATGTTAGAGCCGCGCCGCTTACGGGGAGAAGACACCTACTCTGGCTGGGAGCCTTCAATGCAGTGAAAAGTGTCTGGAATGCCATCACAACCATATTTTTCCGAAGGATCAGGTAGGTCCCTTACAACCATGTACAATCCTAGAACTCTGATGCGTCTCAACCGTAGGCCTGCGGAAACCAGGATATATGCTCTTATTCAAAATACATTCGCGATTGCTTCTATGGCGTTCATCATCTGGCGAGCAGCCACAACGCTCTCGAAGGCCAAAAATGAGTTTGAGTCACGTGTGAAGACTGCGTTATGCGACTCTCCTCAACCCAGTATCAAAACCATTCAGATACTTTTTGTCAGTCTTTATTCGCCCCGTCTGTGATAACTTATTCATACTGAAAGTGCTGACCTATCCCAGAAAAATCCAGAAGCGGACTCTCAAAATATCCCCAACCTTGCCATTGATGTGACTGTCAGTACGGTAAATGGAACCCGTGAAAGTACGTATTAGCTGTCTTGTTCCTGTGTGTTTCCTCAATGTGAAAATCATGCTCAGGTCCTTGCCTATCGAAGCCTATACCCTCCATGGCGGAGATCAGTCCAGTGTGGGGCAACTACACGACTGAGTGGTTTACCACTTTTGACTGCAATAGCTCGAACATAACTAGCGGTAAGCTCTCAAGCTTGGAATATCACACGATCAATTATTAATTTTTGTATTAGAATATACAAAAGTCAATATTCAAATGCGATCGGGAAATGGGACGCTTCAGCTGTCTAACATCCCTCATCTATGGTTCGCGAATAAGGTGGACTCTTATAATCGGACGTTCAAAGACTTCAACGACAGCCAAGTCATGAGGAGCCTCACACCGTGGTCCACTCCATCTTGGCAGTTACAGCCAGGGTTTCATTTAAATGGCAACGCCAACTTCGTAACTCGACGGTTTGTCGCTTCGTCAATATTTCAGGATGTTATTTTGAAACAAAGTGTCGTAAGTAACCATCCCTTTCAAACTCATTTTCTGCTGGTTTATACCAACTAATAGTTGCAATCTGCAGAGGTATCGGGAACTGGCGATGTACCCCATCAGTGAGAACTATTTATATTGTTGCATCTATGGGAGTACACAAATACTAAATTTGATCTAATAGCCACCATGCTTGCGAGCACTCTAAATGACCATACAGCAGCTACTGCGTCAGTTTCGCTGTCATTCCAGCAAACTCAATTGTCGCGCGAGACCTCGCTCTATTTCGGCGATCTTTATGACGTCGCAACAAACGCATGCAACTACGTTGAGGACTACAGATCGAGCACTATATTTGACATTGTGGGTTCGATTGGTGGCTTGTTCGCTCTGCTTCAAGCTCTACATGTTATGCTATTTGGTCGGCCAATGTTGTGGGGACTTGTAGGTAAGGGTATTATATACTTCCATGCGCTTGCCCTACATCTTCATGCTCGATTTTAACAGGAGCCAAACTAATTACACCTTTTGGATTGCTGGGCGGATGCCCTAGCAGGAGGTTCAAAAGGCGTCTCCGAGAGCAATACCACCGACCACAACTTGCTTCTAGTCAATACCCCGAAGACATTGCAGAAACAATACGCCTTGCTGCATTCCTGCGCGACTTTGTGATCGAGTTTGGTCCTGCCGACATAGAGGATATGCCCAGGCAAACCAATCCTGAAAGGCCGACACTTCGGGCCCGCGATCCTTCGGTATTTGAGCGGAGCGATCTGTAAGTCATTTTGTATACTCAACGGCGTGATTATGCCAATGCTCTCATACACAGCCCATTGTTACCTATGCCCCGAATCAGTCAGCCAAGTATGGAGGATAGTCTCCTTGAAGTCGTAGACAGGAACTCGGTTCATAACGCTGCAACTTAGGGTTATTGAACAGGCCACCCCTGCTCCAAACCCCAGAGTACAAGAAGTGAATGTACAAGCGCATACAGTTGCTCAAACCCGTACGTCAGGTGTTCCTCGTGTTTCGCGTTTGTTCATTTCTCTAGATATTTGGCCCATGTTTACCACACCTTGTCAATGTACTGAAAAGCAATTGTGCTATACTGAACTGATCTGGACAATTGGAGTGTTCTTTGACGAAACAGGGACAGTACAACAATAGGCCAAGACGGACATGGATCTCGAACAAAAAAAAAAAACTCATTTTGTTCCAACTCATCCTACAACCAAGAACTATTTTAGCGCATGTACTCGTACCGCTGGCGCACCCAGAGCCAGATCCCGCCTCCAAGTATATGCATCAGACGCCATGCCATCCCCCGAGAACGCTTCCTACAGGCCCTCGGCGAAAATTGGCGAGAACACACTGACGCGAGGAATTGGAGCTGTACTCTTGAGCGCAGGTTGAACCGCAGTAGGTGCTATCGATTGGGGGGGAGCAACCAGGGGTGCGCACACCAGGGTTGTCGGCTCGCTTATGGGCACCCCATTGTGACTTGGATGCCCTTTGGCTGCACCTCCTGAACCTCCGTTATTGACACCGAAGTGACATCTACGGCAGCTACGCTTCCGTCGAGACTTCCGATCTAAATCGAGCATCACAGACCATAGGCTCCACATCAACCACATCGGCCGGCCCAACGATAGCCTTCTTCTATTCCGTGGGGCGCGTCCAGGCGGGTCTATTTATGCCCTTCTTACAGTGCGGTCGGACTCGATCGGAAAATATAGGGAGGAAAGACGCACCTTTAGAAAAGGGGACGGGGTGAACTTCTTCCCCGTCATGTCGCGATAGCCGGCTTGGGAGTGACCGAAGAGCTTCCCCAAGAAATAGCGGTATACTCAGCGACAGTCGCACCCAGTTCCCGTCGAGCGTTTTGATTATCGATTTCATGGCTCTCGCGGAGAGACAATTCACTGGGGAAGCCTTCAAGATTTGTCAATGTGAATCGACGTCATAGTCGCTGGCCAACGTCCTCTCGGCACTTATCTCAACTTCACTGACGTAAAATCGCCAGGTGCTTTTGTCACTGTGATTATGATTGTTTGTACTACCCTCCGGCGTCGGGGAAGAGGGGGCTGGAGACAACCCCATATGGACATCGAGCGGCGCGCTCTTGTCAAATGTGAACCAAAGAGATATTGTAGGACATCTATATAGTTACGGTTAGTTTGCCGAACCGTAAAGGATTTGCCAACAATGTTAGGGCCCATACACACTGCAGTCCAGAATTCTTCGGCTGCACATGTCCAAAGAATCTGAGTACCTTGGGTGCTTGTCTCAGAAAGGTACATGGCCCTCGTGGCGACCGCTCCTCATATCTAATATAGCATGTTCCTCGCGCTGGGGAGCCAAATTCGCCCTTGTACTTTGAGGAGCATATTGGTCGCAGATAATTTGTTTCCAGCTTAGCTCGTAGAAACTAAAATGTGCTCTCATTTAGATTTTATCCCAGACAGAACTCCATTCACAGACTATAGTACAATTTAGGTCAAAGCAACGCCACAAACTAGTCACAGCACAACACAACGAGAACAGAACTTTAAACCAATGATAAAAATATAAATCCCCAACTAAAAAAAACCTTGTTTTGTTTGTTCTAACTCATCCTACAGCCAAAAACCGTTTCGGTGCACGCACTTGTACTGCCGGCGTACCCAGAGCAGGATCCCTCCGCCAGATGTAAGTATTTGGCGCCACGCCATCCTCTGGCAGCGTCTCCTTCTCGTCTTTGTCGAGAGACCAAATCACTTGCTTTTGTACCGCAGTACGAGGGGCTTCCAGTCGACCTAGTGACCGACATGAACCAGGCTGAGTCGGTGCCGTTGCCAATTTGGCGTCTAGATTGGGTTTGACTCGCTTCGGCTTCTGACACTTGTAGAACGAGGTTACGTCTACTGATTTGCATGGCATCACGTGAAGGTGGGGTGGCGATTGGCGGGAGGGCGCTAACACGAGGAGTTGGTGTAGAAACTTAAGATATGCTATGTAAAACAAAGAAATATTTAAATTGGTATCTAAACGACACAATAAAAACAGAGAGTGGTGGATATAGGCAGCTAGAGGTAGATAGAGAGAAAGATGGACTGCCTAGGGGTCATATACACCCCTATTTATACCCTGTATGCGTACCGAGTCATACCCTGTATGCGCACCGAGTCATACCGCGCATGCGCGGAGTCACACTCTGTCTGCGCACCGAGTCATACCGTGCACATTCGCTTGATTCGTTTATTTTCTCTTGTGTTCTACAACATTCTATCCCATTATAGTTCATTCCATTGCGGTCTTGTACCGTTCCTTGCACCACCTAATTTAATTTGTCCCATCAAAATCCTCAAACTCTAAACCATCGAATTCTAAATATAATCGCGATCGAAACGAGCTCGGCGCTTATCAGGGCGAGACCAGTAAGGAGCGATGGTGTAGTTGGTTATCACGTCTGTCTAACATCACGTGTTCACAGACGGTCCTCAGTTCGAACCTGGGTCGCTTCACTTTTATCTCTTTCCTCAACCTCTTGGGTGCGGTCATATCCACTATATGTCGCATCACAAATTTCAACACTATGAGGTATTCAAAAAAGAGGATCCATTCACAAGCTATAACACAACTTAGACCAATAGCACTGTCACAAACTAATAACGATACGACAAGACAAGAGCAACACGACAAAACGAGAACAACGCGACAAAACGAAAACTGTACAACAAAACGATAATACGGACACGAATCTCAAACCGAAAACTCATTTTGTTCTGCTCATCCTACAAGCAAGAACTGTTTTGGCGCACGCACTCGTACCGCCGGCGTACCCAGAGCAGGATCCCTCCTCCAGATATAAGTATTAGGCGCTACGCCATCCTCCGGTAGTACCTCCTTCCCGTCCTTGTCGAGAGACCAAATTACTTGTTTTTGTACTGCGGTACGAGGAGCTTCCACTCGACCCAGTGGCCGACATGCGCCAGGCTGAGTTGGCGCCATCGCCAGTTTGGCATCTAGATCGGGCTCGACTCGTTTCGGCTTCTGAGACTTGAAGGATGAGACCGTGTCCACTGGTTTGCAGGGCATCACGTGGGCCTCGGGCGGGGAGGCGGGAGTTGGCGGGAAAGCGCTAACACGACGGATTGGGGCGGTAGCCTTGGGCATAGATTGAGCCGGAGCGGGGACAATCGGTTGAGGGGGCGCCACCGGGGGTGTGCACACCAGGCGTGTTGGCTCGGTCGCAGATACCTCCATTGCAACCTGGATATCCATCGACTGAGTATCCTTGACCACCTCCATCGCCGACACCGGAACGACATCCACAGAATCCACAACATCCATCATAACCTCGGCCTCAACTCGAGCATCACAGACCATAGGCTCCGCAACACCAACCACATCCGACACTCCGACAACAACGTCCCCAGGCTGAACAGAGTTAGAAACACGCGGGGTAGGCTTAACTAACGAAACGGGAGCAGCAGCCGCAAAGGCGCGCATCGACCGCCTCGCTCGCTTCGCCTTCCTGATCGCATGCTCCTTCCTCCATTTAGCCCGGGTAATTACCGTCGAGAGTACTTCGTCTTTGGTTGGGGGTCGCGAGAGCGGCGCATATAGGGACGAAGCGCGCGCTGAGGTCTTGTGCTTTGGAGATTTGAGTTTTCGGTCTTGTTGGACGTCGTTTGGTTTGTTGAATGTCGTCTTGGGTAGTTCGGCGAGTTGAGTGGGTGTGGGTAGGGGGAGTATGAAGATGGGGGTTGGGTCGCACTTGGGTTGAGGGATGTCTTCGATTGTAGTGTTGGCAGAGGCAGAGGCATGGCGTCCAGAGTCTCCATCGAAGATGCTAGATGTGGAGCTCGAGACGAGAGACTCCTCGGACGATGTATTTGCGACGCCGTTGATGTCTGAGACAGGGGGAATCTCCTCGACGGTCTCCGGTTTGGGCTCTTCCAGGTCGCCAGAAGGGGCAGTAAACTGCGCATGAGAGGAAAGAGGCTCGGTCACTTGGGCAACCATGTCGGTCGGCTCAACGATAGTAACCCTCTTCTTTTCCTTAGGGCGCAATGAAGCGATCTTGTTTGTACTCTGATTATTATATAGTTAGAATCGATCAGGAAATGTAGAAAGAAAGGCGCACCTTCAGAATAGGGGAAGGGATAAACTTCTTCCTCCTCATGTCGGACGCGGGTTCCTCGAGTTGGACGTCCTCCAATTCAGGCACATCCTCCCGCTGAGCGATCGCAGCCAATGCAGCTTGCCTTCTGCGGTCGATTGAACTGACGTTCGGCTTGGTAGAGACAATAGTAGAGTTGGGAGCCGCGATAGCTGGCTGGGGAGTGATCGAAGAGTGTCCAGAAAAAGTACTGGTGGGTTCAGCAATGGTTGCGCCAGCAGGTTTAGGTGTCGTCGAGGTAGAGGTGGCTGAAACGGATTCGGGTACAACCGCGATAAACTCGGGCTTCGCGATTGTTGGTTTAGGGTCGAGGGTAGATGGTTGAGTTGTGATAAAAGGGGGATTGGCGATAAGCGTAAGAGCCTCAGAAAATTCCGCCACGGGCTTTGGGGCGGCTGCAGCAGGCTTGAGGACTTCCGAGGCCGACTTCGGCTCCCTCGGAACCCGGCGCGGTCGAGTAACGATACGCTTTCGAGCAGTTTCAACAAGTTTCGGAGCGATCGTCGACACTACAACTGGAGTCTCCGCCTTGGCGGTATCGGAAGACTTTCGAACGACAAGCTTGTGGTCCCAGTTTGGACCCGAAATCTTCGCCGACGGTGTCTGAAGATTCAACATATTAGTATGACTAACGATGGGGGCAAAGCAGAACTCACTTCGACGACGATAGTTTCAGTCTGCTTGACAGGCACCCCGTACTCCTCCTCGAATGATGCTCCGGTGCATTGCTCCGTCTCGACCTCCGAACGTGCGAATATTGACGCCCAGGTCTCCGCGAGTGGACCAGCCACACGAGAGCCAAGTTGCTTATAGACGAAGACGAAAGGGATGAGTGAAGTGAAGGCGGCGCGAGACAGATAAATAGGGGCGATACGATAAACAGGTGCTAATTCTATAATAGACATGCTAACTCTACGTTTCTCACGAACATACGCAACAAATAGGGGCTTACCAAGTTGAACCTCCTTCCAGAGCGTACAACAAGCCTTCCAGAATCCACAAAGCGCATCCCAAGCGCGTCCAATCTCGGCCCATAGCCAAGCCACCTCCCGAAAGAATCGACGAATTGCGATACGGCGTTGGGCAGAGGGGCAAAGGCGGCCTTCGTACGCGAAGTTGTGGTGGGAGCATTTAGCGCGGCACGGAAGGAGACGTCCTCGTCGGTCGATGTGGCCACACAAATGTCCGTCACTGGGAAGTGCGTCAGTAAGCTAGGAGAGTCAAAGAGAAATTAGATATGCACCTAACGAGATAGCGCCAGACGCTTGGCGCAACGCAGTACAACAAAACGGCAGAACAAATCAAAACCAGATGGTCGACGACCCACCCAACCACAGCGAACCCAGGGTTCGTCATGGCCAGTAGGGTCGTGGCGACGATGAACATTACAAGATGCATCATAACTACGTGACAGGATGAGGATAGGTGTTGACGAAGTAGTTTAGGACGATGGTGACAAGGGTAAACGCAAAGGACGCAGGGGTGCGACGAGGGTGAACGTAGTTCGGTGACAGGTCACTCTGTCCCCCCGAGTGTTTATATACTACTCTATGCCCCTATCAGTTGTTGGTTCGACGAAAACAAACCGGATGCGACTGCCCCTATAGGGATGTAAACACGGCGCGGACCCTAGGGACAACCAACGAGCGCGCCCCTCGCCCAACCAATAGAGGCGCCTCACAATAACACCGCCCTCCAATAGGAAGTGGATTTATGGTTATGAGGAACATGCGCTCGAACGCTTTGGCATCTCAAAGATCAGAAACGTAAATAAATGCCGCCTCGAATTACATTTCGGGCATCAGGCAAGAGCGCATTTGAAATTCGGCTTGATGTGGCCGCAGCTCAAAGCAAACTGTAGAGCATGTTTCGCTTGGCAAAACCACGTCATAATTACCACGTCATTGCATATTGCGTCACAGTGCTATGCCAGGACGTGAAGGCGCTGCGCTGCTCTAACCACTAAAGATCCTCGGCTAATGCTATAACCTATTTAAAGTGATCCCTCCAACTTAATCTACATGTGTAATTCTCGCTGCTTGAGATGTTCGCGCATATTACTGGATTACCAGTGATGAAAAATGAAAGATGGGCGGTCAGTGACCTTCAGGCCCCCCCCCCATTCATTCCTTGTATTCTATAGTATTGGCTATCTGGCGTCCTTTCATTCACGAGTTTGCTGGGTGGTCCGTGCACCGGCCCCTCCACAAGCTGACTAATCATCGATAATGTGATTTGGCTTCCCAGCATTTCCCGAGCGGGGTCATTCCGGACAAGAGGATCGCCCACACTGTGCCGTACGATATCTACTCTGGGTTTTCTGGCTCTTGTATCATATCATGTCCTCAGTTGAATCAATGGTGAGAGTACAAGTAAGATAACCGACGACGAAGCTTAAAGTTCGGCTTGCACTGATTGTCGAAAAGCTCTTGCGGATACTGCGCCAACTTATATGTACCTAGAAGGGTCACCTCGCCAGCACCAGGGGCTTCTGACAGGTGGAATCCTGTCAACATGCACACGAGTACGCCGAGTACTTCCCCCGCGGGCTACGTTCAACTAGCGACGCATCCTCCCTACCCCAACTCGCCTTTTCAACTCTTGTGATACTTACTGTAGTTACTCAGTCCGAAGCTCTCAGCGCTATGGCCAATCTGGATCCGTTGGCCTTACATTGCTTTCTCATACTATCTCGGCTGCTTTTCACTCTCGCTTGCTCTGGGTCGTTCTGGGTAATATACGGAAGATTGTATACATTTATTCCGTGGTTGATTGTTCTATTCTGTAAGGAGGGCCAAGCATCGAATAAGCTAGAAATGCGAGACTAACCTACTCATAATAAACATCCCCAGTTGTCTTCGTAAACGACATACTGATGCAAGCACCGTAACAACAGTTGTCGAAAGTGACACTAACAAGCAATCCATGTTGCGCTAGGTTGACTCTTGATTTTCGGCGAACTAACACCTACATCGGATCAGGTCTCGTACAAGGTGTTATTTCTTCGATTGCGATTGGACTTACCATGGCTGGTAGGCCAAATTTCGCGTTTTAACCTCAAGCTCTTAACCAAATACTGACCTGAACGAATTATTCAGCATATGGCTATCTCGCGGGGTCCATGGATGCGATCGTCTTTGCTCTATCCCTTCCCACTCTGTTATGGGGCATATCTTCGCTATTTCTCTTGATATCCAGCATTCAAACCCTCTCGTCTACTCAATCGCGAGTATCAATCCGGATGATCTGGGCGAGCAATTTCAAGGATTTAGCCACTGGCTCTGCTTCAATCCTAGATCGCCCTACGCTGTCATGGCGTGGTCATGTCCGGACCATGCCGCTGACAGGAAAAAGACACCTGATCCGGCTGGGAGCCGTTAACGCCGTGAAAATCGTCCGGAATGGCATCGTAACCTTATTTTTTCGAAGGGTCCAGTGAGTTTCTTACATACACATTGCTATCCCCGAACTCTAATGCGGTCCAACCGCAGACCTGCTGAAGCCAGGGTATATGCTCTGGTTCAAAACACATTTGCAGTCGTCTCTATGGGATTTATCATCGGGCGAGCAGCTGTAGCACTCTCCAAGGCCCAAAACACGTTCGACACACGCATGACGACTATAACATGCCACCAGCCCCAGCCCAATATCCAAAGCATTCAAATACTTATCGTCAGTTTTCCTACCTCTTATCTGTGCCCGCAGCTTTATCCTGACAGCGTTAGCTGGTGCTAGCAAAATCCGGACGGGTACTCTCCAAATATCGCCAACCTTACCATTAATGTGACTACCAGTACACTGTCTGGAACTAGCGAAAGTGCGTGCAGGCTGACTTGTTTCTAAGTGTTTCCTAGAATTGAGAAGCATTTTTAGAACCTTGCTCATTGGTAGCGATGCCCTCTAATGCAGTGAAAACCGCATGGAATAACTACACTGGCGATTGGTTTAGCATTTTTGACTGTAATCGTTCAGACATAACTGGCGGTGAGTCCTCAAGGATGAAACTACCTGAAATACTGGACAATAAATCTTTCTTATTTTGGTATTAGAATATACAAAAATCAACATTCAAATGCAATCACTCAATGGAACGCTTCAGCAATCGCGTATTCCCTATCTATGGCTCGCAAACAAGGTTGATTCTTACAACCGGACATTTCCTCGAGACCTCGATGAAACTCAACTCTTGAAGAGCCTCACGCCGTGGTTTACTCCATCGTGGCAGTTGCAGCCTGGGTTACATTTGAACGGGGACGCTGGTTTCGCAACTAGACGGTTTGTAGCCTCGTCAATATTTCACGACGTTATTTTACAACAAGATATAGTGAGTAAGCCTCCCGCCCATATGGTTTATAGGAAGTAATGACTGGGCTTGGCAGACCTACCGAGAACTAGCAATGTATCCTATCAGTAAGAGCCACTAATACTATTGCATCGGCGAGAGTATAAGTATACTGAAAATTATCCGATAGCAACTGGGGTTGCGAGCACTTTGAACGACAGTACGACAGCAACTGCGTCAATTTCGCTGTCATTTCAACAAGCCCAATTGTTGTTCAGGAGCCAAAACGACTTTCAATCTCGAACCGCAACAAACCTATGTAACTACATTGAGGACTACAGATCGAGTACCGTTTTCGACATTGTGGGTTCAATTGGTGGTTTGTTTGCTCTGCTTCAAACCTTGCATATCGTGCTGTTTGGTCGACCAATGTTATGGGGACTTACAGGTAAGGGCATTATACGGGTTCAACCGTTAAGTTTCTGATCTTCACGCTTCATTTTAACAGGAGCTAAACTAATCACACCGTTTGGCTTACTGGGTAAATGCACTAGCTGGGGTTTCAGAAGGCGTCTACGAGAGCAATACCATCAACCAAGATTTGCTCCTGGCCAATATCCCAGTGATGTCGCAGAAACCATCCGCCTTGGTGCATTTTTGCGCGACTTTGTGATCGATTTCGGTCCTGCCGACATAGAAGATGTGCCTAGGCAAACCAATCCTGAAAGGTCAACGCTTCGGACCCGCGATTTTTCGGTATCTGAGCGGAGTGATGTGTAAGTCATTTTGTGTACGTGATCGCGTGACTATACTAATGCTCTCACCCATAGGCCGTTGTTACCTATACCTCAAACAAACCAACAAAGCCCTGAGGGTAGTTTTCTCGAGATCGAAGGCAAAAGCCCGGTCCACAGCAATATGACTCAAACTTATTAAGCGGGCCACTTCGGAGTACCAGAGGGAAACAAACGCACGAGGGCACACAGTTACCTACACCCGTATACCGGAGATTCTTAGTCTTTTGTTTTTGTATTTCCCCAGGTGTCGGAGTATAAGTTTAGCCCAAATTTACTACATATCGGCAATGGTCTGAGAAGTAATTGTGCTAAATTGTATTGGGCAATCGGAGTGTTCTTGGGGATTTCTAAGTACCCTGACGGTTCAAGACTTATTCGAGTGTAAAACACCTACGAGTTCCTGGGTTTAAGCTGAGTCAAACCTCTCGAGAGTCTTAAAATCTCGAGCATAATGATCAACGTTGATCCCAGATTAGTTTTACCTTGATGCTACCTTGATCTTACATCTAAGTCATATGCATACATTCTATAATTCAATCCTACAGAACTCGATCCCACTTCTTCATAGCCTCGGTCATACTCTGGCCCGAAACGCGATGATTGCGGTGCTAAGCGGTCTTCGAACCCTATTTTTGGCCCCGTCTGTCGCATAGCTTTATTCAATCTTCTCCAACACATATGGATGGCACCTGTACAGCCTTAAGACCCCGGGGAGGTTTAGAAAATTACGCTAATTCCCATCCAGATCCGCTACATCTTAACCTCTATGGTGTTACTGCAACTGGAGATCAACATGCCTAGCATTTGCTCTCGCGCCTGGTATAATTCGGTGCACTCATGCAAGTCGTTTGATCAACTTACTCTATACTTTAGTGTGTTTATTTGTCTTTTCTTTTCTCTCGTAAAATTGGTTATTTGCACGTCTCTTGCTAAGAATAGTCACCCCGCCTGCTCTATGATTGGTGATGAAATATATGTCAGCTCGCACTAGAAGCGGCCCGCAACCGGGCCACGGACCTTGCGTTGTTAAATATATGCTGTAGTGAAATTATCTGGCACCCAGTGCGTACTTATATGCTACCATCCTTTCTAACTAATTCCCGAAACGAGTTACGGACAAGTGGGCGGAAACGTAGTGTTACTGTAGTGAAGTTACATGTCATATCTCCCTAGTCGCAACAGTGTTAGAATGATTTGTTCGCAAGGGGAACTATATCAAGAAGGGCGGAGC
>JANWGL010004391.1:0-18709 GCA_025200755.1 Ceratobasidium sp. C01 | reverse complement strand
TATGCCTAACCCGGAGCTACCTCCAGAGTGTCTCCAGAGCCCTCTGATTTCCTTGTGAGACCCTCTGGAGACTCTGGAGACTCTCAGAGTCCCCCCAGAGCACGACGACGACTGTAGATGTGGGCTCTATCCCAGAATGAATCGGGTAAGGCTCGGGAGATATATTGCTCCGGGTCAGCCCCAAACTGGGTATACTCTCGGAGGTACGAGTTGTGAAGCATCACACGATCGTGTACTTTGTACATGTCATTGTTCTACGCGGTATCAGAAGTTGTCGTACTTCCAAATATCCGCACGTACCGGCGGAGGTTGCATATTCTCATACGCGTGTCCTGCATGCAAGATGCGGTTGAACAAATGTTCAGTCACCGCCGCTGGGTGTGCAATTTTAAGTAGTTGATATATGCGCGCAGGACGACTGGCAGTACGACTTAGAATCTGCAAGCTAGGCAACCTTGGAGAGAGGATATCGTGACCTGCCCAATGAGATGGTGAGAGGGACCACAAACTGAATCATCTGAGCTCACGGTATTTCACAGCATACTGCTCGGCCATTGCGTCGAGGATGTCTCCAACCAGCCCTTCCATACCACGCGGAAGGTCCGATACTCTAACGTAGGGACCTCAATTGCTATCAATGACGGTGGTTTGAATGTACACTCACACATGGTGAAAGGCTCTACCGTTAGGATGATGACCAACTGTTATGAAGAAGCCGTTCATGTCGCTGCGACGGAGCACTTCGAGTATCAAGGGGTTGATCATTTCTGTCCACTGCGCGAGTGTACTGGAACATCATGAGCAAGGGATCGCGTAAACAATATGCGCATACCTCTCAACTGTGGGAGGGCGTCCCACGACAATTCTGGCAACCAGCCTCTCGATTTGAGAGGATGAACGCACAGCACGCTGAGTACTAGTTAATGGCATGGACATTAGTCAGAGGCATTGCGCGTAGATGGCGGCCGAGTACTTAAATACCTCTCTGAATCATGCATGCCTATTTGGCAAGTGTTTCTGTCACAACACTAGATCTTGGTTGTATTCATTACACTGGGAAACTATTCAATGATTACACAGGGCAAGAGCGTTTATTTCCCCTTAGCCACCCCTTTGCCCTTCTTATCACCGGGTCGACTTCGCGATTTGCGCTCAATAGGACCTATTTGGGATAATCAGCTACTTATGGATCCTTTGGAGAGACGTCCACACCTGAAGGCGGAGCAGCTCCGGTACCTGTAGCGTTGCGCGCAAAGGGGTTACTCCCGACGTCCAATCCTTTGAAAAAGGCTTCGGTCGCTTTGCCCGTTGTGAACGAAGAATCAACCACTATGGGATAAGAAACCGATCCCTCGCCAACAACATCTTGCCCCATGCCCTGCCCTCCCTCATTGCGCGTAGTCGTCTTTGCCTTGGGACGTTTGCGGGATTCTTCCTTCGCTACCAGCTTCCGCTTCCCCGCGCCCTTCGACACTGTTGCCGCGTGCGCCTCCTCGGTGGATGAAGTAGTGGTCGAGGGCTTTCGTTTACGCGTACGCTTTGCCGGAGGCGACATCTCCATTGCCTTTGCCTTGTCCGCACTCTCGTCGCTTCCATCATCGTCCGACGAATCGCTTTCATGCTCCTGCTTCACCACTGGATCGTCAGAACCGGACTCCGACGAGTCACTAGCGGATCGAGCACTGCCTATTGCATCTTCGGCGTCGGGCTCCGCCTTGTCGTTGTCTTCGACCTGTTTGGCAGCTGGTGAGGCAACCGGCGACGGCTCTCCCATCGATGAGTCACCCGGCACTGCGGGAGAGCTGCGCGCATCCGGCTCTCCGGGATTTGGCGTCGGAGGCTCGGGTGTGTCAACGGGGACTAGGATCTTCAAGTTACCTAATGGTGGGAGAGAGTCCAGCGCTTCTTGCACAATGGGCGCAAGCTCGACAGGAAGTGCCATGTCCGGATGAGGCTCCTGTATACTGTTAACGAAGCACTACCTCATGATTCTTGTACGTACAACAGGAGCGGGTTGAAACAGCGGAAATGAGCTCTACGCGCAGAGGGATCAACTAATGCAATCATGAACTCCCACATAACGTACCTTTGCTAAGTCCAGCTTCGAAAGAATCGGCTCTGAACTACTCCGACGAGGACCCCGATCTCGTGCTGGGCCAGGTTGAGGCACGATGTCTTCGGTTTCCACCGACGTGATCCTCGAAGCCGCAGTCTGCCCGCTTGGCGGTGGAGTTGGTGTGCGAATTCGGCTCGTCCGAATCCCAGCCATTGAATCAAGAAGTTCTCGATACTGAAAGTGAACATCAGCGAGCTCCTGGTGGTGATTATAGACGAGACCCAGCGCCCGCAGGTCTTCACACAAGTGTCGATAAACGACCTGGACACACGTACTCAGGTACCCATAGACGTCCGCCGCCTGAGTCCACAAACAATCCTCGTAATTCATCGTATGCGTTTTGGTATGCCGGGCGGTCTGGACGGCAATACGCGTAATCATAAAAACCACCCATCGAATTCCGTAGTTACCTCCGAACATGATCTCGCTATCCGGGCATTCGAAGGGGTCATTCCGCAACCAATCCAAAAGCTTTGCCGGTGACCAAGTGAGATGATCCTCGTCTTCGCGATCCCAGCAAGCGGTGGGGATTGGGGTAGCAAGATACTGTTTGATGTCGATCGCGTCCGCCCAGTCTTGAGGTAAATGCGGAGTGACTTCCAGGTCCTTTGACCACAACCCTTCGCCGCGGCCCTGCTAATCTGTAAGTGACGTTTAGCATGCACTCAGTAGACGTACTAGTGGAGGGCGAAAGTGCTCGTAAGCCTCTATTGTCTTGCATAGGCGTTCCAGACGTGGGACTAATTTGAACCCCATTTTGATAGCTAACTCAAGTTCGGGCGGGAAGGGTGTTTCAATCTTCTGCGCGTAGAGGTTGTCCAGCCCCACATAACCGGCCTTGGCCATACTTCGACCTACGCACGGTTAGCCATACTCCAAAGAACATATCATTGCTTACCATGATATTCCTGGTATGATTCACAGACGAGGTTCTGGATCTTCGCTCTCCCTTCGAGGCCAATTGTACGAGCCATCTCTTTGCTCAATGCACTTTGCACATAGTTAATAAACATCTTGGTATAATGAACCATACATACGTGTGAATGGTAATCTGGCCAGCTTGAGCACCGGGACCAATCGAACAGAACAGCACAGCGGAGCTCGAAGCTTCTGCTAACGCATTCAAGAGTCCATCGATGAAAAACGGCATGCACGTACGGACACTTCGGAGGGTCAACGTTGCGCGTAATCCTATCTTCAGAATTCCACTTACCTCTGTGGGCTAATAGAGTCTCATAGAGCGAGCTTTTGCATTAGGTTACTCAACTCCTTGGCGGCGTCTGTTGCCCGTTGCAGCTCCTGTGTGCTCTAACGCAGACAATGAGAACAGCATAACGCTACGCGTGACACTCACTAGTTCGGACACGCGGGAAGTCATCGTAAATTTATTTGTTCAATTGGATACTGAAGAGCTGAGTGTTACGAGACGATGGGGGAAATGCGGGCTCAAAAAGACACAGAAAGACTACGCGCATCACAAAGCTCTCAAGTGCTTGGTCCAGAATCCGCCAAACACTGGCATACATCTACATCTTTCTCGTGCGCTTCTTTGCGGGGGCCTGTTGCGGAGAACGCTTGTTCCTATTGGAGCGCTTGCCAGTCTTAGGGTTCCGGGGTGGGCTTACTGCAGGTTCGCCATCAGAATGGAATGTCAGGCTCAATCCAAAGGACATACGTTGCACATTAGATCCGCTGGCGTCACCTGGACCAGGCCGGGGAGTTGCGGCCTCTGCGTGCGATTCTTCGAGCGCTCGTTGGAGATCCACGTCCTCGTCATTGTTTAGGGGCTGACCCCCACGGGCATCTCCGGTGGTATCATCGGCGTAGTGGACGGACTTTCCCTTTGAGCCAAGCGATGTTTGAGCACTCGGATCATCGCCAGAACCCGCGTTAGCTTTTGTGGTACTGCGCGTAGCTACCCAAATGTCAGTTTCTTGTCATGGAGAAACGGAACACAAACCTCTAATGGGAATTTCAATATCGAACTGAGCTCGCTTCTTGGCCTTGGGCTTCGGCGGTGCCCGGCCTCCCACAGGAGGTGCAGGTTGCGGTTGTTCGTCCTCCTCCCCAATGTCATCGTCCAAGTTTGGCGCAAGCTATCATGCGGGTTCAGCGGACGACTGATCTGACCGAGCCTAGGACTTACAGGCGAGTCCAAAGGCAAGGCCGCCGTGAACTCATCGAGCTCAGGTGCCTCAAAAGGGACGACTGGTTTGCCTGCCTGTTGTCGAAGCCATATGATTGTCTCAATTGAACTTTTGAAACGATGCGTCAGCCAAGCAATGTCACCAGCGAGAATGTTGCTCTCCCCATCTGTAATATGTCGGACGGTATAGCCGGGTCTGTCTCCCGCCTCTAGCGCAAGTTCGCACACGCGTGCGCGCAATAACAAGAGTACCCCCCACTTAACACCGTACGGACCCGCCAGAAGTGTTCCGGTCGTTGTATGGCATAAGCAGTCGGAGCGAAGCCAATCGGACAGCTGTGCTAACGAATAGCAATCCGCGAGGGAAGACCGACGATTGAAGTACTCCTTGGGGAGAAACCAGCCACCGAGCCGTTCGACTCCTGCATAGCGTTCAGGGGCGTTCCTTGGTAGCTGAAGACACGTGCGAGCAATATCTTCCCACCGTTCCTTGACGACCTACTCAAATGTTATCAATGCGCGCGGTATTGACATTGCTGTACATACCTGTACTGGGAAGACACGTTCGTATGAGCGATAAGCCAAGACCAGCAGGTTCAATTCCTCGTCGTTTGCAATACGCGCAACTACGTCCTGCAGATCCTCGTCGTGCAATCCACTATAGGCCTCTTGCGGGTCCAATTGAGGAGGAAGCTGATTCAGCAGCTCGAGATGTGCGAGTGTGTCTGAAGGGTGACGAAGCGACATGCGCGCAACAAATAGCCGTGATGCAGGTCCGTAGATGAGGCTGTTCTCGGGGTGAATTGCGCGTCTTGTCTCGATCTCAAGCATTATGGGCGACA
Source organism: Ceratobasidium sp. C01 (assembly GCA_025200755.1). Classification (NCBI taxonomy): domain Eukaryota; kingdom Fungi; phylum Basidiomycota; class Agaricomycetes; order Cantharellales; family Ceratobasidiaceae; genus Ceratobasidium; species Ceratobasidium sp. C01. The sequence continues at coordinate 13,605 of JANWGL010004391.1, read as the reverse complement.
ACCGCCAGAACTGAAAACGCTGCGTGGGGCGTATATCCTGACTCTGTCCCCGTAAGATCCATTCGTACCACAATTCTGTATTTTCCTGCGACCAGGTATCGGGGTGTGTGAGTTGCTTCAGCCTGCCGGGCAGCTGCTCTGGCGAAACGGTGTACTTCCGCGTACCCCACGGGATCGGACCTGGTGCACCTTGCCAGTCTAATGCACGTTAACAAAGCGTGTTGCCACCTCACCCGTCTAGTCTCACTCACCCCACATAAGCTCGAAATAGTCCAATAATAGACATCGTTTTTCCTCCCACCGTTCAATCACTCGCGGGAGCCAAGGCATATATGACCCGTCATGTGCCCCATAAACCTCTGGCCTGGCCGATCTAACGCTCGTAGAGAGTCTTGAGCCTAATTAGTCATTAGCAATCGTTCACGTCACTCGCTGGATTGGCTTACCCAACGCAAGTCTTTGATAGTTAATAAATTCCTCGCGGAATGTATCAGTTGGCTGGTAACTCTCCCTAAGCACTCTGCGCGATTGGTGACTTGCTATCCTTTACCAGCCTGTATATCGTGAGTATGCACCCAGAGGAACAACAGTATGTCCTACGTACTCGTAATATTTTGGGTGGCCGTGCTCCTGCCACACACCTATCATGTAGAACTCTGCCCCAGTATGGCGATGTAGCATAGCGACAATCCCCTGCATGTCCTCTGGGAGATCCAGCAGAGCTCTACTTGAATCAGCATATATTCGATGCATCAGTAATCGTAGAACATACTCGTCCCGATTTTGCTGACTCGTACACACGTAATCGACCGAGGGCCAAGTGTCCATTCTGGTGGCAGTTAAGCGGTCCAACCATTGCGTGTGTGCAGCAAGACAATACGGCGTAGTTGAATCGACTTCCCAAAATGCCTCACCGTCGTACAGGTCCATAGCCCTTCTCTGATCCCTGGAGCTTTGAATGAGTTCGTAGATTTCATCGCTTTGTGGTAACTGCGCGTGTAGATGTCATGCGTGTACTAGGGGTCTATCTAACCACTCACTGCATCTTCCGGCTCAGCAGCTCTGCTGATTGCAAGACTGTTCATTCGATGCCGCAGTTTCTGTTGAAACGTGAATGAGCGAGGATTCATTGTCATGTTGCACACCTACCTCATAAACCTCTTTCCAGCGATTACTAGCCACCAGCAAGGAGCCCGTTGTCTCATCCCTCTGTCGATGCCTGAAGTACCTGGGATGCCGATATGGAAAAACCTCGAACCATCTCCTTAGGGTGTGCAGTAGAAACGGGCCTGTGCCTCGATGCACTGCTCGGAAGCGGCGAAAGTCGTCAACTAAGGACCGAAGCCATCTTGCCTCCTCCGTCGTGAAAAACTTGACCATGGTCAATAATGTTAGTGCGACGGGCTGGCACTGAGTTAAGTCAAAATGCGTGTATTTGCTTGAAACGTGTTGTATTTCGAGTCACCACATAGACCAGGCATTGCTAATTATCTCGTTCCCTTGCACGTATTGCACATGGTTACCAGTAACCTAATTCCCCACCCCCTTGTAAGTCCCCTTACGGCCTGTCCGTATCGCTTCGGTAACCGCTTGTTTGCGTGTCTTTGGCCGTGAAGATCTTCTCAATCCTGCTATAAACGTCAGTCACAGAACATCGGAACCATACGTAGCATATATGGCGCACAGACCTGCGCTTCCTTCGCTAATCAGATATTCCGGAGCCTGTTCCATCACTGAATCCGTATCGCTACGCGTGTTCTCCTCCACTGACGTCGGGCCTTTTCTGCTCGGTTTGGCTGCAGGCCGAGATTTACCCGCCTGAATCAGATATCAATACTGCATTCAGCCTTCTCACGCACGTACCTTCTTCGTACGCTGGGATTAACATCTACAATGGAGCATCAGTAATCAATTATGCGTATTAGTGAGAACGATAAACACACCTTCTTTGGCTGTCTCGGTGCATCGGCAGTAGTGGTGGTCTCCTAGATGGATGCAAAGGACATTAGTGTACCTTCTATATGCGGCATCTTCCATACCTTTGCGCCTGCATTCCCCACGGTCGTCTCCTGGCCTGTATCTTCTCGAATCGCGGGTTCTACCTATACGTAGCCAGTGCATTCAGTCGTTTGATGGACGTGTAGTTAACCCACGTACCACTGGACCTTCCCCTCCCTCTGTCCCAAGTTCTATTCCCGTCGATGTTCGCAAATCTGGTGTCGTCCTCAAAGGCTGTGAGAGTGACGTGCTTGTGATTATTGTTACCTCGTGATCATTCTCAGATCCCGAGCTCGTCGATTGCCGTTGTGCCTGCGCGTATTCAGTACTTATCATCTACCCAATGATCACTCACTTGCAACGTGCCATCTAGAATGGGGCCTATAGGAGGTCAGCCTTGATAGGCGCCAAGGAGATTAAACTTACCAGTCCCGGTTTGATCATCACTATGATCTTCTGATGGTTCCTCATCTGAATCAGGCACGTGCCTCGGATGCACACGCCGATTAGGTGGTAGTACTACTACGCGCGATGCATCCATTGCCTCGTCGATTGGAGCTTCTGCATCCTGCCGGGCTTGGATCGCGCGAAGCATACCCCTGACTACCTCCAAGTCATTGGGAACTCCACTGGTCATGCTGACCTCGGGGGCAGCAGGGCGGACGTGTGAGGCAAAACTGCTCACCTCCAATCGCACCTTTTGTAAGCGGAGATTCTTCTCAAAGCTCTCAGAACGCACAGAGAAACTTAGATGCAGAATACTTGTTGATCTGAGGATGTCCTTCCGAAGATCTTCGATACACAATCCCGTCAGTCAGTAGGCCTCGTGGAAAGACCAGGTGGCAGCCGGATGATGCACTGCGCGTTTTACGCCTTCCGGTACGTCTTCTTTATTCCGCAGCCGGTGAAGATTCTGCAGAATTCTCGATAATGCAAATGCAATATGTCTGACCCCGTTCGGGCCTCCAATTACTGTTCGGCTTTTTGTGTGTATGTGCAGCCGAACAACCGTGATCCACGCATGTAGAGTACCCAGAGACCAAGAGGTATGAGCGTCGGCATCTCTGTCGAAGAATGCCACCGGGAGCCACCCTGCGGGTATCAGTGATTTCGAGAGTGGCTGTTCGCCACTGCGTGGTACGTGCACATTCGACATCCCTTCACGATCAGACAGGCCGTACAATGTCTCAACCGGTGGGAATTTAAGGATCAACACAGTAGTCCCATAGTAAGATTCACTCACGTGGATGGGCCCGTACCTCTCCATTCTGGCCACTGCACGCAGAAGCTCGCACATTCCGCTCTGATCTAAGTGGACCTCCATGAGTCTGTCGAACATATTGCCTCGATAGGCAGGGTATATATGCGTGGTTCTCGCAGTGGGCAGATCGTTCCAGAGCGACACAGGCATTGCTGTACTTGCCAGTGTGCCTTCTGCCTCCATTCTGCGCGCATAGAGTAGTTCGGACTCCGTGTATTTGAGGGATGACTCCGGGTGGGCAGTGGCCCTAAACTCGTCTAAGTCGTCAGGGCTCGTCCAAAACTGAAATCTTACGTCCTCAGGTGAGCCTGATACCTGGCCTTCACGGATGTGCCGTATCCATGCGTTGAGTTCATCCCTGGTCCAGTCCTTAATTTCGTTGATTTGCTGATAATTTCGTGGCATCCGGCAGACAGCAATCGTGGAGCCTGGGCTGCTCGCGGTGGCCTCTATCAGAGCCTTGTACGATGGTTTTTTGAGCCCGCTAAACACTGATGCCAATATCAGCACACACAAACCCATTCCCAGTTGTACTTACAGCTACTGCAAGTAAAATAGCGACGCATTAAAATCTTCTGTTCCCACATATCCAGTCTAAGTCCTAATAGATCAGGCAACATCGGTCGCCCCTCGGAGTTGGGATACATGGATGGTGGTGTGGTCGTCGGATCTCGTGCCAGTAATGCTCCTAATATATCTTGTCAATTACTGCTTTGTCCCATAATGCTACTTCGCTCACCAAGGTTTTCTCTCATCCAATCCGTCCACTCTTCAAAGATATCCTTATACAGATTTGATGAGGTGTAGCAACCACACGTACCTGAGGCATAACTACAGCACTGCATTTGAATCAGCCCTCCTTTACCGAACGCTTCACTCACTCAAATGCCTCAGGCACGCAATCAGGCTTTTTGAACACTGTCATCACATAAATGCAGGCCCCTGTCCTGCGCTCCCAATCCTTCACTGTCCAGACCACCTCAGTTGGAAACGCTGCTAGTATACTGTGGGTATATATTAGCGACTGTTGATCGATGGAGGTGGACCTACCTGGTTTGAAGTGCTTCATCGTGCTCCTCAAAGTCACACTCCGCTGAATCTTTCAGTTCCTCGATTGCCTTTTGCAGCATCTCGTACTCCTCTGGGGCTTCTTCCTCCAAGATTTGCAGTTCCATCTTGACCGCCTTGTTGTATGCGCGCAGGAGTGCGGCAGTGTCGTTAGATTGTTCGATTTGATCCCTCCGCGCGATGATGCAAGAGGCATAACGCTGCTTGAAGAGGGACACCACTGAGAGATGCTTGTGCGGATTCTTGACGCTCTTCAGGCCCGGCTCCTTATTTCCACGGGAGTTGTTGTAATATAACTGTTTAACCCTCTGGAGAACTATTGTTATCTTTGTCTCATGTCTGACAACGGACTCACTGACACTATGAAGTTTATCCCGGTCATGCTGGCTGTAGGCAGCTGGATTACCAGCACTGCGAGACGAATCGCATTCCGGGAAGGTCGTGAAAAACTCTTCAATTACCTTGTCCACAAAGTCATCCTTTGGATTGACCAAGTCTCCATTCTCATCGGGGCGACGGCTGGCACCTTGAAGCTCCTGCCATTGTTCGAGCTTTCCGAGGAGAAATTGTCTTTCCGGTTTCGTGAACGTTGAGGTAAGCATTGCAAGTAATGCGACACTTATCGAAACACCTCTACTGCATGTACTTATGAACTTGCAGGGGCACGCTCAGGCTGGTACTGACCAAATCAATAATCTGTCCGAAGTGCTTCCCTCAGGGCTATCACGCGGAGTCTTTGATACACTCCATAAGAGATGGAAAATGCCAAAAGGGCGGATTCTGATAGAAAGTAATCATCAGTCTGGGAGAATTCCTGAAGATCGAACGATTCCAGATCCCCGGGAGTAGTGCCGGAGCCAACCAGCGCGTGCTTCCAGGCCACTCCTACCGCTTGTAATACCCGTGGGGAATAGTTCCACGCTGCATTCCTTCGCTTGTGACTTACTCAGTGTTGTCGATGAAGTCCCATACTTACTTCTAGCGCTCTCCGCTTGCTAAAATTACGCGTAGAGTTGATGTTATGTGACTAATATTGCGCATACCCTTTCTCGATGATGGGCTACTACCTCTGGTTCTGAAGTATATATACAATAATTCCATTACGCGCAATTAAGACAACACAGAATACCTTACAATCATTGAGCTTGTCTGGTTTTGCAACGATGAAGGTGACGATGTTCAGGCGGTCAGATTGGTGTTCTATCAGGATTATCTATGTCTGGCTCATAAGCTACTGTCGTTGGATCTGTTTAGTGTTCACCCGCGGTTCATATTACGCGTATTCCTCCAGCACAACTGTTGGTGATTACGCGTAATTGCCCTTCCACATTACGCGCATTATCATTATTACTCATTGCTACACTTTCACTCCCACGAGAGTTTCCCCTGCGCGGTATACTTACCCATACGCTTCAGTGAAGCGACTACGCGCATGAAGTGTAGGCTTCACCCGGTCGAGGTACTACGCGCATTGTTAACAGGCCCGGCTGCAATGGGTGAATCAGCGTTCCAAATCAACGAACCATGTACATGCAGGCTTTATATGAGTTCAGCATCCGCCAGTCAGGGGTGGTGCGGCCCAAAGCAGTGTCCAAACGACGCTGCACCTCCTGGCGAATGAGATGGTACGCGTCAAGGGCATGAACAAGTTGTGTACGAAAATGTGCGGTATAGGGGATCTGTGTGCAGGTCAGAAATTGGACAATCAAGAGTGGCGGTGGTAACAAACGTTTCGTGAATCGCACCACGCCTTAGCTAAAATCTGCGTGCTGACCGCCGGACCACGCCGTTGAAGATTTGCCAATAATTCGAGTACGCGGAGAGAAAGGGCAATACTAGGCTTTGATGGGGATGAACCAAGGTATCCATGACGAACTAGCGTCACGTTTGTCCAAAGCTCAGCAGTCGGGTGATGGAAAGTGAGCATATTGTCCTCTATTCAAGACGTAAGAGTTCAGCTTTACTATTGTGCGCATCACAAAAGTTTCAGAACAAGTACGCACCATCAATAGCAACGCACATCAGTGATATAACTTGTGTCTCCTCATTGGTTGTGGAGATTTCACTGCCTGCACGAAATGCTAGGTAGGCGTCGCAGAGTGCAGGGAGTTGCGCTATCCAACGCTCGTGTTCGTTGACTAGTCTGTTGGCCCATTCACCGGTCTTAGTGGTAACACCCAGGTCATGCATTGCCTCCGTCTCATCCGCTGCGTATGTCTCGTCACTATAGTCATCAACCCAATCATCCGGGTTGTCTTCGGGATGAGAACTCGGTGGAGGGACGTCGCTTGCTGCCCCATCCCCATCATTCTCGCCAGCGATCTCGTTCTGGAAAGCCTGTAAGTCGGCCAGTTGTGTCGGCGTCATCTCTTCATTGAATTAGAGACATAATACTGGCCAAAGAAATTAACACGTACTTGTTTTCATTAGAGCCTCATCACTAGCGGTATCTCGCCTCTGCAGCTTTGCGAGATGCCAAGGAGTGGTTGGTTGAGCCCGAGCAGGCAGCAAAGGGCGGCGACGTAAGTCTGTATCGGTGGACGGGGCTGCACGGCGGCCAATGACAGTGATTCTATCAGATGTGAGTGGATGGACGGGGATTAGGGGGTTCCGATACGGTTTGTAGCGCTTGTTAGACATGGAGAGCGTTGGGGAAGAGAGGCAGCAGCGGTGAGGTCACGTGCAATGCTCATGGTGTCTACTCATGCGTGCAACAGTCTTCTCAAAGATAAAGAGCTATATAACGTTTTACACTACAGTGCCGAATCCCACCAAACAGAACGCAGTATATTTTAAGTGACATAAAGCACGCCCCAGCGCCACATGTGACCACCTAGGTTTTGTTATGATGATGCGCGATCCGGGCCACGCGCACCGTGCCAAACAACGCGCCAAATAACTTGAGAGATATATAGATAGATGTATATGGCCCACATACCAGGCTTTAATATGCGCAAAACTTAGTGGCGTGGTCTAATACAGACGATTAAGCTTTGTTTTGTGACATTACCATGTCATAGGTACAAACAATGACTAGTGGCGCGGAGACCACACATATATAATACAAGCTATGATGTAAATAGGCGATATGTACAAACAACGACTAGTGGCGCGGAGACCACACATGCGCATATAGTATATACAATACTTACAACAAAGATAGGGAACAGGCTAGCGGACAGACAGATATATCGTTATCAGCCGGGGTGATCTCGGCAGGGATATAGCCAAACACCTAGGGTCTGAGTCGGGAGGGGCGGGATCAGCGGCAGGGAAGTCGACGTCGGGGACTCGGGAGAGCACGTGCAGTGTTGACTAAGGCTTCGGCACGGTCGGCGCTCTGGCGGCTACAACAAAGCACCGGTGATTGGAGGTATCAATGGGTAACTGGTGGTATTGGCGGTGTTACCGACGGTCAAGCAAAACCGTCGATTTCAAGCCCTAAGGGCTCGAATAACATAATGGTAATTCAAGCCCCGAGGGCCCCGAATTACATGAGTTACAGGTGGTTACGCCCTGCGTTGCGGCGCTTTCTAACCGAGAAAGACAAAACGAATGTGACACCCATTACCCATCTCTCTCCATCTGCCAAAACAACAACCTCAAGCCACCATTAAACATTCTTACACTCGACCCTTCCCTAATTATCCGAGCGTGATCGGGACAACGTGATCGATCAGCGACTCTGACGCACCCCTTGTGACGAACCAAGTGTATGGTCAAATTGTGGAAGACGGAGAGCTGAAGTGCGATCGAGTAGCAAGGGCGTTGCCTGTGGCAGTCGGCGCATTGCGGACGCGAGTTGGGGAGAAATGATTTAGACGCTGGGTTCCGTACATTCATATCGGGCAATGAGATTGAGATAGGCGATGCTGGTTGTATGCGTTGTGTTTTTAATTGTACTGTATGTTTCAAGAGGTATATAGAAAAACCATGTGATTAATCTGCTTTTTTGTTCATACTGTCGCTCCGATTGAAGATTAGGTCCTTTTTGTCCTTCGTGCCCAAGCGCCGTTGTCCACGAACAACTGGACAACTCACAAATTATTGCTCGGCTGGGTGTGGGTAACATCGAAAAACTTCCCCCCCCGTTCCTCGCCCACCAAGTCAATCATTCCGCATTTTTACCTTTTCACCTGATCACAGAAAGACATTCAAAAGCTCAAGCATATGGGAACACCTTGGAAAATGCAAGGTAAAAATGGCTACGTTCGAGTTGAAATAAAATGATAGCCTAAGATACTCTCATTCCTTGGAGTGACAGCGGGCGTCCGCGGTCAATTCTTCCTGAGCTAGTATTTATCTGTTGGTTTTATGATTGGGCTCTTACTCTCCTCGCCACTTGTGCTCTACAGCGATCTCTCATGTCTTCCTACCCCTGAGCCAACGTATTGTCTAGTATAGATGCAAAGGCTTTCGAGCGAGAACACCACGCTCTCGCTGATACCACTACGGAACCACTCCCACAATTAAATACCACAAAAACCGAAGGCAGAGAAGAACGTACGAACCAGAGATTGCTCGATAACCAATATCTCCCTGACCCTTAATCACATGTTTGACATCTTTCCCCCTCCCTCTGAAACGTTCAAGACCTCAAACCAGCCCCCATCCAATACTTCCAAGGTCGGTTGTTCCCCGCTCTTTAACAACACCTACTTCAAAGTCTATTGCACGGGTGGTAAGTGCGCCAAGGAAATATCCGCAACGATGAACGTGAGGCTGAGCGCGATACTAGCGGGACAGCGACGTGTGCGGGGAAATTCGGCGTATGAGAAGGTTGGACTAGGGGAGTTGGACGAAGAGGAGGAAGAGGGTGCAGGATGGGTCAGGCGGAAACGTTCGCGGAGACCCTAGGAGTGGCGGACAACTATTTTGTTAGCAGGTGCCAGAAGGAAGATGCCGTTGTAGATGCTGTAGTCGGACGGGTAAAGGTTGGGAACGAAGGAGAACAGCGAGAGCGGAAGTGTCGGGTGGCCAGAGACTAATACAGAATCGTTGTCCGGATAAGTAAAGCTTAAAGTAAATTTCGGGTTGGCCATATTGGACTCACCTCGTCCACTAAGCGCCGTTACTCCTTTGGCATCACCCCAATAGAATTGAGAATAGTTGAATTTGGCCCTAGATATTCTTCCCATTAGTTTACGCGTTGAAGTGAATGTAACCTCGGCGCTACAACCCAAACACCAGTCAGAATCAAAACATTAGCTAACTCACTCGCAGAGATACATACCTGGTACACCAACCTCGAATCTCCTATTTTTCAACGCCTGGATGGCGAGGTACGCCACGAGGTCGGACCAGATGAATTCGAATCTAGAGCAAGGGACAACGATGTACCCAATCTCGCGCGACACAAATCGTAGTTGTGGAACACGAATTTTGTGTGGAAAATTGACAAGGAACGAGTGACACTGACCATTGGATGATGTTAGCGAAGCATGGGACTTGTTCTGATAGGCCGATGCAATGGTCGTATTTCAATGCGCATGCTCTAAGGATAGTGAGCTGAGAGCGCGAAGGTGGATGATGCGATTGACTAGGCGGCTTTCGAGTCATGGGCCTGGTACGCCCCGCAAAGTTGATTACGGCCCGAGTCCTCTCGACAGGAGCAACCAAATTTGCTTCGTGGCTCAGGTTGCCATGTCCCGAAGCAAAATTCGAGTACTCGTCGCAAACGCTTGGACTAGAGATGACATCCTCGAGCCGAGAGTAACCCCCAACTCCCCCGCCATCGCATGTCCGGCCAAGCATTCAGCCGCCAATCAGCTCCAGACATAGTCAGCCTCGAGGCTCGCACTACCAAATCACGCTCACCGTGAAGCAGCACCAGTGGATCGTACCCCACACCAATCGTGACGAATGACGTCTACACCGTACCTGTCCCGTTTGTCCCCGATGTAGACGAGTTGTGTCTTCCTATGAATGACGCATCGCCCACCCTCGGTGCTTATCTAACAACGCGCACTGACTCGAAACGCGGTGGGCGCGCATGCACGTGACTTAGCGCAGATGCACTGGTCACCCAGCGCATTCACCCACCTGGCTCAGTACGCGGAATCTTACCGCCCTCTTTAGCCCGGACGATATTTTTAATTAAAAATTTTCGCTCTAAATAAAAGATTTTGAATCGACGCCACAAAAGAGAGCCTCGTTGCTTCGGCACGAAGCTTTTCGCAAACGTGACCCCCCTCGAGCCTGCCATTCGACTTGGAAGCTGCGTGTCCAGAAAGTTCCGGTGGTACTTCCAGAAAACACTCTAGCAATTCCATACATCAGCAGGAACACTACTCTTACTCAAAATAACCCGAGCATACAAACGTAGTTTATTGCGTCAATGATCGCTCACGTTGAACGTGGTCCACTCGACATCTACGATATCAGCAGATCGATCGGCATCTCGAGACTCATCACAGGCGAACAATTTCCCATTTCTAGTGACGCCTTTCCCACAGATGGGTATTCTGCCGAGCCTAACCAGCACAGCGTTCGGTTCACAGCCGATCTTTGGGCTAAAACACACCATAGCCAATACTGCGCGTCCAAGCTCTGAGAACCTACCGTGCACACCTACCTCGAATACTCCGGTCTCGATTGAGCTCCCGCCTCAGGGGTATTGCGAAAGATCAGGATGGACTTGAACCCCAACGGCGAGCTCTCGCACGGCACGATACCCCAACTCAATCCAATCGCCTCGAACAAACAGTCCTTGAGAATTTTTATGAAAAGTGTAAAGTTTGTACACAAAACCCGACCGTTCGCCAAGCAGAACTACCGCTTCAGGACTGACGTGCAAAAGGATACCTCTTCCCCAAGAGTTATTCTGTACAAGATACCCGCCCAAAGCAATTCTCGCCCATCGCTAAGGCGCCTAAACCCATGCTAATCTTACCTTCCACTCACCATCCATTTCTCACCAGCTGACTCTGTTGTATGTTTCTAAGCGCTACGATGTTCATCCCTCCGTCGGGTCTTATTTCAAACTTTCAACTCGGCGCGTCGTCTAATACTGCCGGTCCATATTTTCTGCCCTAACCGTAAATCTCCCAGTGGCCTCAAGCGCCTCGCCCGACCTCTCACCGTATGCCATCAAAGAAGCTGAAATCCCTCCCTTCCCAACGTCGGCAGATTCCTCTTATCCAGCAATGCAAGCGCGCTTTCGCCTGAAATTACCACGAAGGAATAAATTTAATTAAATAACTTTCCAACTCCCGAAAAACGAAGAAAAAAAGACCAAGTTGAAGTAGCCCGATTTCAGGAGCTCGATTGCCCAAAGTATCAGACTTATCACCCATCTCTACCCGTCTACCATACTAACGACCTCAAACCATCATCCAACACCTTCACACTCGGCCCTTCCCCTATCTTCGGCGACGACATCAACGCAACCGCATGAACGAAAATTTAGGACTAAGAGTGAGACGGTTCAGTGTGCCGGAAGTTCCGGAGTATGAGAATATTTGGCCCGGAGCTGGGGGAGGGGGCGAAAACTGAAAAGGGAGGTGGGCGGTGAAACGCGGGAATGCTAGTGAAAATCTCAAAAGCGGAGGACGAGCTTCGTTAGTAGAGACATGAGGAAGACGCCGCGGTTGATTATAAAGGGGAGATTGGGCAGAATCCAGGGCTAATCGGAGAAGCTTGCCAGTCCGAAGACCGTACGACACTCTTATTTGCGGGCAAGTCAAACTTGAAGCCAGTCCAGAGTTGGATTTAAATAAATGAAAACATTGATGGTATGGACACATGAAATCGAGCCTCGTTGCTTCAGCGTTGATCTTCGTCAGTAAGTTGGCGCACCTCGGGTCGGTCCCGGAATTTGCAAATACTGCTATCTTGGCATCGAGATGGCGGTGTTCATCAGGCGCCCCGCGCTCGTGACTGTCCATCACTTGAATATATGCGGGTTTGGGAGCGGAAGTTGACGGCATCTCGATGAGCATTCACCTCGTGCTCATGGCTTTGATGGGCAAAGCGAGCCCCAAGTCAGAGGGACAAAGAGCACGCGAGGCAGTTTGTTTGAGATATAAAAGCCTCCGGGGTCGACCAGCATATCACCAAAACCACCCGGATTATTCACACTGAGATCCCAGAAGAGAAGAGATGAACCTTCTTCATTCGGCTCTTGAAAGTGCCGAAACTGTAGAGAGGCAAGTCTGACTTCAACGGTACCAATCACATAATGCGATTAACCCTGCATCTATTAGCTACCCTATCGCAGCGGTGGTGCGTTTATGGCACGAGGCCGGGATGGGCGGAGAGTGCTGATTTTTGAATTAGACAAACAGAGGTCACCATATCCCTCCGGCCCATGTGGTGTTACCCGACTCAAATGCAGAGGAGTCAACAAACAAAGGCCAGACCTGCCCCATTGAAGTGCACTCATTGCCAGCGACCTGCACGGCAGGGAAAACTGCTAGCTCAGCGAGCGCGGGGTCCTGTCCCGAGCCTTCAAGTCAATTTGGTGGGAGTATGGTGCTTGATTTGAATGGCAAAAGGTTGGGGCGAACTAAGTCAAGATTGGCACAAACACTAATCCTTCCATCCAAGTGCCTCAGTTCTTCCAGATGTTGACGGAACGTCCGCCGCAGTAGAAGGTTGGAACAACCAAGAAACTGCTTTGGTAGGTGCTAAATTTACACAATATCAGACTAGGATGATCGAACATATGCCTACATTCGGACCGACTTCCCGTTTGGGACGTAAGGGAAATACCGAGCTATCAGGTTTCGACGCATTGCTTCGCCACTTCAGCACGCGCGGATCATTTTGCAACATGAATGGGAAGGCACTCGCAGCTATTCTACTTCGGCATAGCCTGATACTCCTTGGTCAGTCTAACCTAAAAGACCCAGCGATTTTCGGTCGCGCCATTGGGTACCTGGCGAGAGCTGCTGAGGTCGGAAAAGGAGATCAAAACACTAGAATTCAGGTTTTATGCGCGCTTGCTGAAGCGTACGGCAGGCGATTCCAAGTATCCGGAAGAGCCAGTGATATCAACACCGCCGTTGAGTGCCAATTTCAGCTGATCGGTTCGGTCGGTGACAAGCACAATGGACATGCAATATTTACAGCGGAACTGGGAAGTCTGCTACATCGACGGTATGGGAGATACGGAGATTTGAGTGATCTTCAGATGGCGATCAACTATCAGACCTGTGCACTCGCTGAGTTCCCAAAGGGAAGTAGTAATCGGATTGGTACATTGAACAACCTGGGCAACTCGTACATGCGTCGATTTGATCGCCTTGGAGAGCTGGGGGACATCGCCAGGGCAATCC
>JANWGL010004387.1:0-13710 GCA_025200755.1 Ceratobasidium sp. C01 | reverse complement strand
AGCAAATAAAGAGGGGGGGAAAGCCAAATGGGCAAATGGGTAAATTACATGTAATTGCATGTAATTTACATTGGAGTTTTTTTCTGACACAGCTCCCGACGACCCGAGAAAGTATCGGGAGAGCCAAGCCAATAGGATTTTGGTTGGGGCAAACGATGGGTACGAGGTACCCGGTCGTGAGGTCACTTGGGTGAATGTAAAGGCAGTAGAGCGTAGAGACGGCGGCGGAGGAGGGAGACGGAGGCGCGGGTGTGACATGGGTGACGCCCGGCGCTTAGCTGGGTGGCTGTGGTGTTACGAGGTGGTCCGTAACAAAGTCCCGCTCCGGGTGAAGTTGTAAAAGAATAAAACAATTAAAATTGAACTACTACATTCCACATATATCTCCAACCACAGGACCTAGTCTAAACGAGATCTCCCCATATACTCCCCACCCCCTCACATAATCGCCCCGTCCATGGGTTATATCATTCTGCTACAGGCGAAGATGCAGCGAGCGCCAGCTCGTCCTCGACGGCCTTACGACCTTCTGCAGTGAGCACAGGCTGACCGCTAGAGATGTCTGGCTCGAAGTAAACTGGAACGAACCTACGAATAATAAAAAGATAAGTGAAATAGCCACTGTGAGGTTCCGTTGTGCTTACTCATCACCCTTCGATTTCCTCGCAGCCGCATCATCCCGTTGCTTCTGCTCGATGGCCTGCTTGACTCGGGTCGCTTCGCTGTAATTCTTCGAGAGCAGATTCTTGGTGACATGTTCCCATAGGCGATGGGATTCATTGGGAAGTTGAGAATCAATTGGCCGGACGTGTTTGGGAAGAATAGCCAGGTTCGCCAGGTCAATCAGAGGACGGCTCTCCTAAAAAGCAAACATTCTGTATTGAATGTAGATGATAGAAGTGCAATACTCACCGTCTCGCCAGCTCGCTTCCAACGGATCGTTCCTCTCCATGTACCTTCGAAAGTCGCAACAACTCGGGAAACGGGAACCTGTCGAACCTTGGTCCACGAGGAGCACTCTTCAGCGTCAGTCGGGTTGTACGTATGAACCACGCCTTCAATCAAGAACTGGGCCTTCCCCAGCCAAGACTATTTAACCAGCGAGGGGAATTAGCATATCAGGGACAGCTCGTATTATAGGTTACATGAAGGACGGGGAGCCGCCCAACGACTACCAGGGTGGGACAACGGATCCGGCAACTTACCTCCTCCTTGTATTCGATCACCGTGCGTAAACTGTCTTTCCCTGGTCGGTCGCACGTGATAATTGTCTAGTTTCGGTAGCTGAGGTTAGTCGTTGTCGACGCGGTTATGACAAGGGAAAGAACCCACATTATCACTCATCGTTGCATAAAATTGACCCCGTAGGACACCATTGACATTTGCCGCAGGATGGGTGATGCGGTAGAGTTCTCCATTTCCTGATATGGTAAATATAATAAGTAACGTAACACCAGAATCGAAGATATGTTAGCGAAATACATGCAGAGGATCGCTCACAATCGTGGAATCAGTCGAATAACGTGAACTATAACGTACCGGGTCCCTTAGTCAATTTGATGAAGATCCCCTTGTTTGACGTCCCGGGAGTAACGCGAACGGTGGTTCCAGCAACTTTGGCAGATATTTGATCGACCTAAATGATCGTTCAGGTGGGAATCCGAACAAGATTGACGCGGCGCGGCACATCGATGGAGCCAATGTTGACTAAGTTTTCCCCACTCGCAAGAAATAGTATTAACCACTCACTCCACAGGCCTCGATCCCTCGCTCAGGTGCCGTGATATAAAAGCTCGAAATGGGCGGGTGGTGGGAAACTTGCTCGGTCTAATAACAATAAAATGGAAAAGTTCAGTTGATGGGTTTCGTTCACTACTGATGTGTTAGACCCACCAAAAATACGACCCTGACCCGCTCTCCGTTAGTCTGACCGTCCTCAGCGTCTTCAAAATCGTCGTCGTCCTCATCCTCGTCCACACCTAGAGCCCCTCCCCCGTTCGACTTGTGCCGCGGTCGTGCGGCGCTAGGTCCGCTCGTCGAAATAGTGGAGCGGACACTGGCGGTCTCGCTGGGAACCGTCTGTTCGGGGACAACCAAGGTAGCCGGGTGGGTCGTAAGGGTGTGAGCCGGGAAAATGGGAGGGAGATCCGCGTCGGCTGGATAAGCCAAGGGAGTAAATGACGTATGAGAGCGGAAATGCTCCCCTAATAGTACCAGACACGATGTGAAAAGGGAGTATCAGAGATCACGAATGGTCAAAAGAACCATTTTTCACACACCGAGGACCGAGTTGTACGGCTTGCAAATCTTGCCCTGGATGAACTTCAGATCTTTCGTAAAGGTAAAGCGAAGCACCGCGAGCATCCGCATCAGCGAGTCGTCAGAATCATTAATACTGAAGTTGTGGAGAACACGCGAAAAAAAGAGATATCGTCAACGATCTGTAGTAAAAAAGCATCAAAGAGATACAACGTACGCAGCAAAAACGTCCGGTCGGTCAAGATAGTTCCAGTACTCTAGATTAGGGATAGGTTCTAATAGCGACGCGGGCAAAGAGATTCGCCTTGTTGACAGTTAAGCTAGCGTTTAATATCCGAGCAAGCCACTCACATCGTAGCAATATCCTTTACACCGAGGCACTTCTTAATGAGCGAGACAATCATCTTGAGCTTGCCTTCGCCCGACTCGGCCACGGATTCGGGAACATCGTGGGAGCTGGCGGGAAGGGAAAGAGAGGAGGCGGCGCGGGCATCAAAGTCGTTGTTGTCGTTATCAGCGGAGGATTTGACCATGGTTGTCGTGGCAGCTGAGAGTGGTGGTGGAGAGACACTGGCGGCCCACCAGCACAGCGTTTATGTCAACAACGTAATCAATTCCAATCCATTACAACAGCCACGTGCGTACATAGCATACAAACATAAGGTATATTATAAGAAAGTGGGTATAAATAAAACCGTTCATCCTCGGTATCCAAGAGCAGAATTACTGTAATTTGGGAGTTGTTAAATGTCAGAAACGACGCATTCAGTTGGTTTCGTCGGACTCACAGTCCACCCGGGGTATTGATGAGGATTTCAGCCGCAGACTCCTTGGCTTGCTTGAGCTGTCGACCTCGTCCCAAAGCCCAACTCATACGATTGCCAGCCACTGCGAGAAGAGGGATGTCAGTCTTCCTACAAACGTCTCCCTCCATCCGAGCTACACTTACCGACGGGGTACACGACATGGACTGGAACACCATTGCTGTACTCCGACCCCAGCAGTTGCCAGTCAAGGAGAACATGGTTCTTGTCGGCCCACTCTTGCAGTTGCGCATGATAATTAAGAACTTGAGTGGGAGGTTGGAATGGATAGAAAGCAGGCATCGTGCTAAATAATAAGGATAAGTAATGAGAGATTGCTTAAAATGCTGAGGGGACTGTTGCAACTTTGCAGGTTTTATCCTCCTCCAGCCACAATTTACTGCGTTCGTGCAGTGGCATTCAGCCAAAGATCGGCGAGTGACGTGCCCGAAAGATCCTTGCCTTCGTCAACATGCGCGCTGCTGAACAGGGTTGACACACTTCACTCTCACAATAGTGAACCATTACAAACCTATTTAGTAACCTCATCCTAATCGGAGTGATTAATTCGCCCTGGAGGAGCGCTGATCCGTTATTTCATGTAGTAAGTCGGTTGGTTTCGCCGGAACAAAATGTACAGTGATCGGCGTCATTTGCATGGAGTCGGAACATCGCCTCAGATTGACCTGGTGCGTTCGGCAAATTCACCTGGACTTGTTGACGCTGATCTCATTTTGAGAAGACAATCAAGGCTGACCAATATATGCATAACCAATTCGGCCTGCAAACCCCGTTCGCCGATCAGACCTTTGACCCATGGATGCCCACCTCGATTAGGAAATTTGATGGGCCTTGCGCACGCACAACTTAAGTACGCCCAGCCACACCCAGGAAGCATCCCGGTCTCCTCTCTGTCTAGCACCAAGTGTGGCTGTACCAATAATTGTCGTGTTTACTTCCAACGCACCTCTAAGTGATCCAGAATGCCTCGGATGTAATTTGTTTGCAACCGCACAGCCTGATTTACGAAAGGTTTTTTCTACGGGATTGTCGCCCTCCCGACGACGAGACGGATTAGCTGTGTCTTGACCGCCACTCCCAGCGTGCGTGAGCTGCGCGGAAGCGCCATCGGGAGCACGTTTGTTGCCATTGCATCCACTTGCATGTGATTGGTCGAGTTAGCGCCCATGGAGCCCTTTGTCATAATTAGTCATCCAACACCTCTCCTGAGCGCGCTCCTTTCATCGAGCTCCTGCCACACACCACGCCCCAGCTCGTTGTTGCCTATAAAGTCCTTGCGCGTACTCTTGTTTTCAAACAAACCCCCACCATGCGCCTCGCTTTGACGACCGCCGCGGCTATCGCATCCTTAGCTACCCCGGCCTTGGGATGGGGCGCGGCAGGTAAGTTGGCTGCCTGGAACTCTTTCACGCGACTCATAATGTTCTATTAGGGCACGAGATCACTGCTTCCATTGCACAGATTCACCTGCTTCCGTCTGCGGAGCAAGAGATTTGCAAGATATTACCAGACAACTTCAAGTGTCGGCTGGCTGGAATAGCCGCCTGGGCTGACAAGATTCGGGGACTTCCTCAGTTCAGGTGTGTTCCATCTACCCAATATTCCCTTCGAATGCATAACCTATGCCATGGAATAGGTGGACTGCCGGTTTGCACTACATAAATCCTACCGGCGACTGGCCTCCTCAGACATGTAACTTTGGAGAGGCTGGGTGGAAAACCGAGCAGCACATCTTACAGGGGATAGTCAACGTCACACGTGGTGTAGAATCTTTAGAAGGGTGAGTATCGCCCCGTTTCTTCTATACTGCAGTCTAAAGTCGCCACTGGCAGCAACCAACGCGACTACGCCTTGCGTTTCCTGGTCCATTTTATGGGCGACATCCATATGCCGTTGCATCTCACGGGAAGGGACCGAGGAGGAAACGAAGGTAAGCGCATCGACGCCTGGAAAGTGGCTGCTCCTAACTCTAAGACCGCTAGATCGAGTTCGCTTTGACGGTCGCATCACGAGTAAGTCTAGCATCACTGAGCGTAGGCTTGTATCTCATCAGTATTCTAGACCTTCATTCTGTCTGGGATGGCCGCCTCATCGCCCAGAGGATTCGTACTCTCCCGAACTACACCATGCCCCTCCCCACCTCGCCTACCCCATCCATACCCCCTCCCGTCATTGCTCGCAACCGCCAGATCGAAGCTGCACTCCACGGTGCCATCTACGACCCATATGTTCGCTGGGTTGTCCTCGAGGGCATCTACGGATGGTGGTCTGACGATATTGAGGAGTGGGCAACTTGCCCCAAGTTCTCCACCGCCACTAGGAAGGCTACTTCCCCCGTCCCTTCTAATTCCCTTGGCGGACTTGTTGAGCCTCGGCGAGATGGAATTCTGAGCATGCTCAAAGGACTTCTTTCCGGGCAGTCCGTTATGTCAACCGTGGATCAAGTCGCGCCGCCGTTCGAGGATCCGGAGGACGTGCCAATTTGCCCCTACCACTGGGCTGCACCTATCCACCAATTGAACTGTGATTTTATCTGGCCTGCCAACCTCACTAGCCCTCACGATCCCGACCACCCGGGTCCGACCCCTCCAAAAGTACGGTATTTCTCTTACTTATACTCGGAATAATCTCTGACTCATGTTTGTAGGACCTGATCGAGTTAGACACACCCGAATATGCTGGGCGTATTCGAAACGATAAGGTTATTGAGAAGTTGATGGCTCTCGGTGGTCTTAGGTTGGCCGCCGTGCTGAACGAGCTGCTTGGAAGTGAGGAGGACAAGGCACAGTATGGTATTTTGCCGTCTTTAGTCTAGAGTTTGGACTGTTATTAAACGTGTTTCACCCGCTTGTCACAATTGTACAATATATAATATTGCTCGTCTTCCTGTAAAGCAACAGGGGATCCGAGATCTGAATTGTCAGCACATATTGAGTATCCAGCGGAAACCTAGTTTCAACGGAATTCGTCTGTGAAATGCCTCAACCGGTCTCTATTAACCACTTTTCACTACCAACCCCCAGCTATCCTTGTTTCAGCCCAAAAGTCGCATCGTCTACCCAAGCAAATAAGTTAAGCGCTCACGTAAAATCTACTCCTTATAAACCCACTCTTTTGTTCCACTCAGCGAATCATAAAAATTAGTCACCCGAGTCGAACTGATATTCGCAGGAGACGTCATATTAAAAACCACCTGGACTCCCTTGGCCGCTGGGGGCCAAGTACCGTTGAGTGCGCTAGAATTCGGATCGCGATGAACAGTGAAGTTGGTAATAGCTCCACCAAATGCTGAAAACACCGAGGATGAACTAGGAGATTGATATCTGTACCAGTACGGGAACTCATAGGCGTTGTCCTGCGCGTGAACTGCGGCTGAAACAAATCAAAACCGGGTCAGCAATTACGGAGCTCTGAATATAAAATAAATTCTTACGGAGTATCCCGAACAAGTACCTCCAGCTTCCTTTGTGCTTCGTAAACGCTTGTGTGACCCAGGTCGCGCCGCACGAAAAGACGGCGTCTCGGTACACGGAGACGCCACGGGAATGACTGTCGGTAAAAGCACCTATGCCCCGCTTTTGAGACCCACTTAACCCAGTATTATGATATACTCACTCTCGGGATACAGGCGCTCGATCTTGACTACCTGCTCGGAAGTGAGCGGCCAAGACGTTTTCAAAAAGGCCTCAAACAACGCCGGAGTGGATAGGTTGGTCGGAGCAGAGCCTTCAGCCGCATTACTTCCAGCCAGTACAAAATCCTTGACATACCGTGAGCATAAATGCCAGAAATTGGCCGATCTCTGACTCACCCCAGCAGCTACGCCCGATTTCAAAGCTTGGGCGGGATGGATTTTCACATATCCAGTTGCATCCGACTCGTCTTCGAGACACGCCACCCAATAGTTTATCCGACCCGGAAGTCTCTTATTCAACTGGTAGTTCAGCCGCTTCAAGGTATCAGTCGGAGCCGCCCTCAGACACGATAGCGCTGCACTTTCAGTCGAGTTGGACGAGTCGCATCCCGCTGCCAAGGTAAAATTCTTGAACTGGTCCTGTTCAGCATCAATGATAGTCAACTTCAACGATATATGCCGCGGATAACATACGCATAACTAGCCTTGAAATACGAGTCCGAACATTTACCCATAGGTGGGAACCATGGGGAGCTCATCATGGCCGCTTTGAACAAGCTTCGGCTCGCCTGACCACTGCGCTGCAAACGACCTTCTTGAACGACGAGTTCCAATACCGTACCGCCCCCAGACTAATTGCTATGAGCGAAAGCAATTCCTGTAGAAGTACGATACTCACACTTTGCCCCCAAATTGTCACGTCAGATCTTGCGCCTCCAAACTTGCCAATATTGTCCTGTACGAATTCGAGAGCGAAACGTGCGTCTGAGTACGTTGAAAGTTTTTTTAGCCCTCATAGTTGGCCCGCATATATGCCCCTACCTGTTATACCCGTGTTGAAACTACCCGATTGCTTGATTGAGTCCGAACCTGAAAGGAACCCAAAAACGCCCAGCTGAGGTAGATACTTAGACAGTTGGACGTGTCGGAGAGCGGTATGGTACTAACACGGTATTGAATGATCACAGCGACAAACTTATTGCCCGACAAATTAATCAATGGCGTCGGATCGAATTGAGCAGCCTAGGATAGGAGCATAAGATCTATGCGCCGAGTATAGGTCACAGAAAAACCACATACGTAACTATGATCCCAGCTTTAAACAAGTAAAACGTCAGCGATAATACAGCATATATCGAGCGCTAGAATTACCCTCCACCGTGGATCTAGACCATGAAGTTAGCACCTGGAACGATCAATCCTTGATTGACTTACCCAGACTAATACGGGGAGGTTCTTAGCCCCGGGCGGAGCGTATATATTTAGATACAAGCAGTCTTCACTCATGGTCGTCGCATTCCAAATGGCCTAGGTGGAAAGTTCAGAAACAAGGAACGGATATATGGCCAGACTCACATCAGACTGAACACATGCCAACGGCATAGTGGTCGCGTTCACTATACCTTGTCCATTTCCCACGGGCTGAGCACTTTTCCACCTCAGAGCTCCCTCTGGAGGAGCCGCATAACGAATTCCTAGCCAAACGTCGAGCCCCGAGGTCGCATTATGGTACCCGGTGTACGTCGCGTCTGGTAACTTGACTGACAGCGACTTGGCCTCAGACAGCGACCCAAGTAGCACGAAAAACAGTGGGGACCAAAAACGCATGTTGTGGTCGTGGTAGAACCGCTTCGCTCGAAATGTAGCATAAATGGAGCAAGCAGCGGACCGTGGCCACCCGCTCAACTGCTGACCTAATCCCTGGAGCGCGCCTAACACTCCTCCACCACTGCACGCCAATCCAGCCTGGACGTAGAGATAGATCGGGCAAATTCAAACGATTTCGATAGAGAGAACCCCCACCAAATATGCCGGACATATATGAGACGATAAGGTCGAAGCGGCCCTCGGGAGTATTCAGTTAGCCGCTGTACTTAATGGATTGCCTCCCAGCAATCAGGGCAAAGGAGAACGCGGTGACTTGCCAGCCGGCTTTACTATAGAATATAATTTTCTTCAGGCTTTGCTTTGTTCCTATTCCGACCAAACCAAGTCTGGTATTGCTCGTTTGTTCTCATCAGGGATATGATATCGGAGCTGCCGCCAACCACGATCTCAAAATCCAGTCTATCGCTTACGGAAACCCAAGCGAATTCAATTGAGTACAACTAAGAAATGCTAGACAAATCGAAACCGGCTTATACTAGTTACACTTTTACTACCAACCCCCGGCAATCCTTGTTTCAGCCCAAAAGTCACATCGCCTACCCAAGAAAATATAATGAGCGGCTCTTCCAAAATATATGTTATAAAAACCTACTCTTTCGTCCCACTCAGCGGGGCGTAGAATCTCGTCGTACTAGTTGAGCTTATATTCGCAGGGGACGTCACATTGAAAACCATTTGGAGTCCCTTGGCTGCGGGAGACCAAGTATTATTGAGTGCAGAGGAGTTCGGGTCGCGACGAAGAGTAAAGTTGGTTATCGCTCCACCAAACGCTGAAAACACCGATGGGGAGGCGGGGGATCGATAATTATACCAGTACGGGAACTCGTATGCGTTGTCCTGCGCGTGCACCGCAGCTGAAATAGTTCCAGACCTGATCAGCGATTGCCAAGCTGGAAAAACCCGTGCACATACGAAGGATCCCAAACAAGTACCTCCAGCTTCCTTTGCGCTTGGTAAATGCTTGCGCGACCCAGGTAGACCCACACGCAAAGACCGCATCTTGATACACAGAGACGCCACGAGAATGGCTATCGCTGAACGCCGCTGTACTCGCGATTAGGCGCATTCAACTAGAGAATATTGCGAGACTCACTCTCGGGATATAGAGTCTCCACCTTGGCTATCTGTTCAGAAGTCAACGGCCAAGAGGTTTTCAAAAACGTTTCAAACAACGCTGCGGTGGACAGGTTGGTCGGCGCAGACCCGTCAGCCGAGTTGCTTCCAGCCAGTACGAAGTCCTAAACACAATCTCAGTATTCCATATATTCAAGTTTCAGCAATATTTCACTTACCCCACCGACCACACCCGATTTCAAAGCCTGAGCTGGGTGGATTTTTATGTATCCAGTTGGGTCCGAATCATCCTCGAGACAGGCCGTCCAGTAGTTCACCCGACCGAGAAGCGGTCTGTTCATCTGGTAGTTTAACTGCTTCAAGGTCGCACTCGGAGCCGCTCGTAAACAGGATAGCGCTGCAATGTCGGTTGAGTTAGACGAAGAGCACCCCGCTGCTGTAGTAAAATTCTTGAACTGGTCCTATATGGACAAAATACGGGTCACATTAGCGATTAATCGAACTAAAAGTCCTCGTTCAACTAACCTTGAAATAGGAGTCTGAGCATTTGCCCATGGGCGGGAACCACGGAGAATTCAGGATCGCAGCTTTGAACAAGCTTGGGGTCGCTCGACTAGCACGCTGCAAACGACCCTCTTGAGCGACGAGCTCAAGAACGGTACCACCTCCGGACTAATCCTGTCAGGTAAAATAACCTCCATAACAGGCATGATGCTCACGCTTTGTCCCCAAATCGTCACGTCGGATTTCGAACCTCCAAATTTACCAATATTATCTTGTACAAACTCGAGTGCAAACCGTGCATCTTAGTACCCAAAGGATATCAGCAATTACAACATGCCCGCGAATATGGGCCTACCTGTGATTGCAGCGTTGAAACCACTTGACTGTTTGATAGCATCTGAACCGGAAAGGAAACCAAAAACACCAAGCTGCGGTAAACAATTAGTCAGGTGGCCATGCCGCAGAGGCGTAGAGTACTAACGCGGTACTGGATGATTACGGCGACGAATTTATTGCCGGACAAGTTGATCAACGGCGTTGGGTCGAATTGAGCGGCCTATGAGAGCACCATGTGATCAATACGCCGAGGTAGACATCCGAGGCGAGGCTTACATAGTTGTGATCCCAGCTTCACACGAAACTGTCAGAATATCTTCGCATATATCAAGTGTTAAAACTACCTTCCACCATGAATCTATCCCATGATGTCAGTACCACAAATAACCGACCCTTAATTCACTTACCCAGACTAATACCGGAAGGTTCTTAGCTCCGGGGGGCGCGTATATATTTAGATACAGACAATCCTCGCTCGCCGTCGTGGCATTCCAGGTGGCCTAAGAGAGAAAGTTCAGCACCACGGAAATGCTGAAGAGTTAGACTCACAATAGATTGAACGCATGCCACCGGCATAGTAGTCGCGTTCACCACACCTTGACCTTTTCCCACGGGTTGAGCCGTCTTCCACCTCAAATCTCCTACTGGAGGAGCCGCATAGCGAACTCCAAGCCAGACGTCGAGACCAGAAGTCGAATTATGGTACCCAGCATACGTCGCGTCCGGCAGTTTCACCGACAGCGACTTGGCCTGAACGAGAGCTCCCAGTAGCGCAAAAAACAGCGGGGCCCCAAAACGCATGTTGTGGTCGTCGCAGAACCGCTTCGCGCGAAATGCGGCATAAATGGGGTAAGAGGCGGACCGTGGCCACCCGCTCAATTGCTGACCTTACCGGCGCCAATCAAGCGCGCGCCTACCTGACCTCCACCCACACGCCCACCACACACGCACCTCGACGACGAATGGGGCAAACTCAAACAGTTTCGAACCTCGACGACCTCCGTAACGTCAAAAAAGCGAGCCGCTTCCGTTGCCACGTGGTAGACAAACATGGTGCGGGGGAGACGTCATTGGTCTTGACAAGAGCAACCTCGCCTCGGACTACGGTGCGGTACCCTACGAGATGGGGAGTCGATTGAGCGAGACGTGCTTCGGTTTTCTCCCTCTTGCCCCTGTCCCGTTTGGACGCACACACCTGGATCAGAGGCTTGAAGTTCTCATCGGGGTTTAACTCGACGTTGCACGGCCGAAAAGTTATCTATTATCGTGCCTCGTGCGTGCGCGCGCGCTGTCGACGGATACGGCCCTCGCCTGGTCAACTGACTCTCCAACCGGCTGTGTTTCGACACATACCTTTTCGCCTGAACGTCACACCTCTTCCGATCTTTCCGTGATTAAGCTCTTTGGCTCGTCGGCACGCAGCCTATACGCTTGATCCAAACGAACGCTACGCTTGGGGAGATTGGGTTTACGCTCGAGCGACAGTTCACACGGGCGAGTCACCGTCGCGATATACAGTCCCGGCTCGCCGTCCGTCTGATCCTAAGCGCACGACGGCTCCACACGCTCGCCCGCGTTTTGTTTCGCCACAGACGTGCAGACCCACGCCGGCGACCTGGCCTGCATATCAAATCTTCCGGATACCCCTATGTCCACTACGTCCACTGCCGGGGACTTTGTCCGAGCGGTGCTGGCCCCACACGGCGACGACATCCGACTGGCCCTCGTCGACAACGTTTGAGTCGTTTGTGGGTGCGGCATGTCCCGGGGCCCACTCGTCCGAGATGAACGAGCCCCTTTTTCCAGATGCGGACGCGCAGATGCCATGTTCAGGCGCAGGTGGTGCAACCACTGCGAACGGTTAATCTTCGCGGTTAACCCTCTCTGGCGCCCTAACCACTAGGCACGACCACGCTACCTCGTGGTGACCGCCGCCACGCCCGATTTCCGCAGATCGCCGATTGCCAAGTCGCGCCCGACGCGCGCCCGCCATCGCACCACAGGCCCCACCGCGCAGTGTCCGTGTCCGCGGATCGCGCTATCGTCCAACACGGAACAAATTACTCCAGTGGGGGGCGTCATCCGGGTGTCATGAAGCCAGCTGGTATCTCGGTCCAGGGGGCAAAGGCCAGACTCGAGTCGAGTAGCGGTGGCACCGCAGCTCGGGCGCACGCTCTCAACTGCTTGAGCCAGATCGCGCGAGAAGCACCAACCTTGAAATCATCCAAAACGCGGGGTGCGAGGACGTGCCGAATTCGGTCGCGATCGGGCCCTCGCGCGGCGGATTTTCTAATTTGGACGCGACTCGCGTGTTTAGCGTCGCGCTCGGCGCCATCGCAGTTGGACGCGCTTTTCGACGTCGGTTGCGGTAATTTTGCGGGGACCCCAAATTTACGCCCCTGCGGCCTAGACTAGGGCGTCCATCGGAGTGGGGCTCTATCGAGGGGGCGGGACGACATCGCGTGACGCGCTGGGAGGACACCGGAGATGGATGTATGGAGAAATAGATAAATTTTGCCTCTTGTACAGACAGAGGATAAAATACCAGCCACATCGTGGAATAGTTATACAGAAATGCGTGGGATGGTACAGAGTGCAGTAAATAAGCGAGTCTAGTCTATCAGGCGTAGCGTTGCTTGACGGCGTTCCACGGGCCGTCGGCAACTGGGTACAAGGAGACGAGGCGGTCCATGTCGGCCTCGGGGATGCGGTTGAGGTCGATGGAGGCCCAGTAGCGGTGGAGGATAAAGAGGACGTCCTGGGCGTCGGCGTCGTTGTTGCGGCTGCGGGACGTTAGTACGCGAAATGAAATCATAAACTGGACTCACGTAGACCAGACACGGATCTTGGCGCGCATAAACTCTGTCACGGAGAGGACTGGGAGGAATGAGCGCGAGTGCGACCCAGCGACGACTGGACTCACAAGGCAGATTCTGGACAGCCATCACGGTCTGAGGGTTGAGGTTGCGGGGGCCCTCTTCGCCTGCGATGCAGATCTCAATCTGGTAACTGTGAGTGGGAGTCATCTAGCCTTAGGAGAGACTAACCTCGACTGGGGGAATGGGCTCGTTGTACTTGACGAAGAGTCGGTTGGCATAGGTGGCCATGTTGGCGGTCATGAGCTCTGCATCGCCAATGTTGACGGCCTCGCGGACGTGACGGAAGCTGCTCATGACGATGCACAAGACCTCCTGGGGCGGCAATCAAAGCACGGTTGGTCAGCCGCTGACATCACGGTGCGGGGGATCGGCAGGAGTAGCAGGCATTGGTAGTGACAGCTGGGAAGGGGTGGCTCGGGAAGTGGCTCGGGAAGTGGCAGCTCGGGAAGTAGCAGCTCGGGAAGTAGCAGCAACTAGAAGCGCACCTCGGTGTCCCTCTCGGGGCCGCCCAGCGCGACAGACTCAAAGTTCC